>LAVV01015004.1:0-10839 GCA_001263375.1 Puccinia sorghi
ACTGAGTTGCGTCGAGTGAGATGAAAGGAGCAAGTGACATGTCATGTGACATGCAATCAGAAATCTGACAATACGGCACTTTGAACTTAAATTTATACTCACCTTCTCCCTCAAAGCTTTAGTTTCCTATTCTGCAGCCATCTTACTTGACATAAAATAACTAATTAAGGCGCGTACTATGGCTCCCGTGATTTTTCAAAATAGGTTTTCTCAATTATTTATTTGTGCTTTTTCAAAAAATACTCAGTGAAGATATTGTGTAACATGAAAATCTGATATAATCCACTCATGAAAAACACCTTCAACCAATGTAAGAATCTTGACCAACAGCCACACCCATCACACCAAACTATGATGTCATCCAAAATAACACTCTTGATATTAGAAGCTGCCACTGCCATCATTGTTATTGATTACTAACACAAGGAAGGAACCATGTACTAGGGAAATGGAGGCAAGGCACAATATTCCCCCTTTTTATTGGATGCCACATACAGACTTGTTCTGAGAAATCACCCGCTTGGAAAGGACTACATTTCATTGGTTGGTTGGGGGATTTTGTACAATAAAGCTTCTTGAAGATGGGAGGTCTGTTTCAGTTTAGGAGCAATTATTCATTTTCCTCAGAATTTTATGCTATAATAGCTCAATGCGGCAGATGGCAGTCAAATTCCACTGTGTTTTGTATACCAATCAGTGAGAATAAATTTTTTTCTTTCTGCTTGTAATCATGAAAACTGATCAATTCTTCCTCCATATATTTTTAGCATGCTATTGAGGCCCTCTTCAAATGTTCCCCTGGCTACATTAAATACAAAAAAACCACAAGAGTGCTCCCAGATTGCATCCGTTCCAACCCAACATACAAAATATTCAAGAAGTTCCTTGGGGCTCTTGATGGCACAATGGTTCAGGAACGTGTTCCACAACATATGCAGGTACCTTGGCGGTATTGCAAAAGCTTTCAGACAAATCAACCTGTTGTCCGCTCACATCCTCATCAATAAATTATTCATCTTCTCATCCATCACATTTATGTGATGCTTTTATACTTCNGGGCACTCATTCAGAAGCTGAGTGTATCATTTATTTGGGAAATTAAACAATTAAGTGTATGCCTCCTTCTTATATTTTTTTACATGGAATAAGCCTGGAAAATGGACAAAAGAGGCTTTGTGGGACCGTCAAAATTATCTCAATTTCATATGGTCTTGGGGCTTATGTAAGGTGAAATATAATTTTTTTTTTTTTTTTGCTATTTTTGTAGGTTTTTGGGAGTTTTAGCACGACGACTCCCATGAAGCGGTATGGAATTGGACGGACGACTCCCAATTTCGACGTCGGCTACGTCGTGGGAGTCGTTCAACCAATTCTTGGGAGTCGTTTTCCCAAGGCCCAAAGAAAAACTAGCGGATAAGCTTACCAAAGCACATGGCACACAATATTTCTGTGCTCACTAACCAGGGTCATATACCTGAACAACAAAACTGTTTTTTTTTTCTTTTCCATGTTTCAGGGTACCGGAACTGGGACAGTTACAAGAAACAGGAACATGGAGACCACTTGGTCTAACGGGAACAGGAACTGGAGCAGGGACAGGTGAACAGGTACTGGGAACAGGAACATGAAGAGTAACAGGAACACTTAACTGGAAAAGGTACAAGGAAAAGGGAACTGGACATGGAACACAGAAAAATACAAAACAAGTATGGGAGTAGAGTGATATGGAAGGGAGAGGAATAAGAAGGAGATGGCAGGGAGCGCACTCAAGCCATTATTCTGACAAATTAGCTATCATTGATTCCAAGCACAACCCCCTTAGTGCTCATGTGTAAAATTCTGTGATCACTGACGATGGTGACACAGTTTCCAAGCTCAAAAAAATTCAAGCCCACTTTTTATTTTGAATGCAATGGTTTCAGGATTTCCCATTGAGGAAAATTTTGAATTATGGATTTCTTCAAATTCATTGGTGTCTGCTACACCAAGAACTCTTCTGTAATTTTATCAAACCATACTATTTTATTTCTGTCAAACAATTCTGCCTCTATCAGATATAAATATTATTTTTTTCCATTACTGTCGTCATTTTTATTACCATCAATGCTGTGTTGATGCCTTCCATCACTGATTAGTGATGCCTATTTTTTTCCATTGTTAAATTACAATGCCTCTTCCATATGTTAGTTTCATCATTAGCATATGCTTATATTTTTTTGTCTGCTCAACCACATGTTGAGCTCATTGTTGTTTTCTATTTATACTGACCTTCTGCCAGTAGCAATAAAATCATCAAGTTAGAGCCCTATTTTTCTTGATCCATCATTGCTCCTTGGTCCAATCGTCCAATCTAAGTCCCTCAAGATTTTCCCCCTCCTTGCCTGAAATCTTTGATAAGCATCATTTCCCAGAATGTGCTTACTTCCACTGAAAAAAAATTTGCTCATGAACTGCCTTCAGTTGACATGCAGAAAGTACAACAAAGCTTAAAGTGTTACTCCCACATATCTCCCAGAGTAATTCAGCCAAGATTTTATGCACATTTACTGTGCATGCTGCAAAGTTACTGTGCCAAAAAAACTGCATATACAAACAGGTGGAGTTTGGATGGCAGCTTGACTGGAGAATGCTGCATGTCAACTGCAGGAAGTTGAGCAAGTTGTTTTTGCAGTGCAGTTCTTTTGTCTAAGGGTACCCAAGTCCTCTGCACTGGTGGCAAGAAACCTTTAAGAGGGATCCAAACCACCCCTGTTTAACAGGCCCCTCTGGAAAAAGAATGATTCCAGGACCACGCAGATGCTCATTGTGGGAGTCTGTGCTCCAATTCAAACCTCCATTTTGGGAGTCGGCACACCAATTCAAGAAAATTTGCTTAAGAAAGAAATTTTTCATATCTCAATAGTTAGCAGCAAAGGAGATAAGTTCACATGAAAATGAAATGACTTATTTGATGAATATAGATATGAGACTTAGAAATAAATATTCAGGGTACATAATTACTTCTCAAAAATTCCTAGGCGCTTTGGGGAACTCATTCAGAGGTTATGTGTACGCAATTGGCAAAGTGGAAAGTTTTTCCCAAATACAGCTACATCTCCTTGTTATCTTTTGTGATAGATATCATTCTACAAATTTTCAACTATTTTCTTTGGGACCTTTCAAAATATCCTCAAATTTTTAAGTAATTTGGGCTGCTAAATGTTGAGATCTAAATATTTTTTTTTTAAGCAAATTTTCTCAAATTGGTGTGCCGACTCCCAAAATGGAGGCATGAATTGGAGTGCCAAATGGAAGTCTCCTTGGTCCTGGGAGTCGGACCTCCAATCCTTGGGAGTTGTTTCTCCAAACCCCTTATTTTTTTGTCTATTCTTTTTTCTTATCCCCATATCCTTGGATAACACCCACACAACCCCTTTCCACTTGTCCACAACTGCCCACTGGAATCCCCTCCTCAAGTTTTGTGTATGCCTTGCTCCTCTGGTAACTAGAAGGAGTCATCCTTGGAATCAGGGAGGCTGACATTGCAGGTATTGCGGGCCAGCCATTTGTGGGCTTTCCCACTACAATCAAGGGTTTCAAAGTTGAAACCCCGCGTGTGCAAGTCGTCAAGGCAAGAAAGATTTTGTGGGGGGCTTGCCTGATTTTTGGCAAGAAGCTGTGGAAAGAAAAACTGAGAGTCCTTCTCCGATGCGTGACGAGTACTCTTTGGTTTCACTGCGGAAAACTTCTGGATAGGTGAGTATCCTTCTTTAACCCCAATAACAAACACTCCCTTGTTACCACTCTTTGCACACTGCAACCCGGAACGAGACTGTGAATTTTCTGACTTTTGGTGATTCTGAAGCTTGACTCCCAAATTTTCCTCTGTTCTTGTGGTGAATGATAGATAGATAGATATATAGATATGGCTCCCGACAAAAACTCCCGTGCTTCCCCACCCACAACTCTGCCACTCCCCCCCGGCTCCCGCTCCCATTGAGTTCCTGCACCCGTGATTCCCCACTGATTCCCATTCCCTGCAACACCGCCCTGATTTGACCGCTCCTCAGGCCCCCCACTGCGCAACCTCCCAACCGGGCGCACCACCGGTCCGGTTTGCCCCTGCAGAGCCCTCCAGAACAACCCTCGTCTGCCCGATCCTCCTCCGATGCCCGCTTGAACCCCCAAAACCAAACCCCCCTCTGTCTTTCCGCCGCATCATCTCTGCCACTACCAAAAACTTGCATCTTCCGCACCACGCTCTTCACGAAATTACATGCAAGACGGGCTGCAAAAAATCAGGCAAGTCAATCCACTCTTCATCACATGTCTCACACCCATCACCCCACCTCCTCAAACTGCCTCCATAAACCTCTTTGATCCTCTTACACACCATGCCACCGGCTCCATTGACCCCTACTCCTCCAAAACCAACAAAACAAACGAAAACAAAAGCTGTGCCCTGGGACCGTGACGGAGTCAAGGGTGGCAAAAGAAGTATCACAATTATCCTTAAGGCTCACCAGCACCAACTATCAGTGTTGGCGGGGAGACAACAAGCATGGAAAAACCAAGAAGTCATTGTGCAGCGAAGTCGTCGAGGTCCTCAAGGATAATGGAATCTACCATCGGGATGTAAAAGGTAAACCCCCTATTTTTAGCCATGCCAATGAATGTGATGATTTTTTTTCTCATTTCTTATGTATTTAGGCATCACCCAGAAGATAAATGATCTTCAAACAACCTACAATGCTGCATGTGATTGGAAACAAAACACAGGAGCTGGAATTTTGGAAAGCGACTTGGACAACGGCACCAAGACTGTCGAAGGTTAGCCCACCGTCGTTATTACTCCTTGACACATTGCTTTACTTACTCTGCTCTCATGAAAAAAGATCAAGTTACAAGTATTTGTGGGTACTGGGACACACTTGACCCCATTATGGGATCAAGATCAGTCGCCGAACCTCTTTTAACAAGGTCTTCAATCTCTGCTGGCCATCAAGCTTCAGAGGATACCTCCGACGGGCCTAGTGCAAAGCTGCTGTCAAATCCACTGGATGTCTTGAGCAGTGCTCAAGATGCTGAGGACGCTGACCACAATGGAACCCCAACTCCAGCGACTACCCCAACTCGAGTGATCCTAAGAGGAAGCAGAAGAAGAAAAGACGCACCTCTTCAACTAGTCGAAAGGTCTTTGCGGAAAGTTTGAGTTGTTGTGGAAAACAGGGTGTCCTTTTGATTAAGGATACCAGGTTCAGAAAGGATTCCTGAGACATCCGGAATTCTTGTTTGAATCTGGCGGTATCGAGTCGGAAGAGATAGTTATCTGGAGGTCGTTCTAGTCTCACCCACTTGGCTAAGTAGCGTCTCTTCTTGATGGAGATCAGAGCGGCCACGAGTTCCCCCAAATCGCTGTCGTCAGAGGAAGGGCCACTGTCAGATTCGAAGAGGGATTCAAGAGATGCTTCCTTAATTTTGAATCGAATAATTTGGATGAGATTTTTGATGGCTTCTGCTCGTTTTGAGGATCGGGGCATGTTATCGTCGGTGATTTGTTGAGGTTGTGATTTTTCTTTTTATTTGAAGTGCTGGGATTGTCGAAGGGGGTACTCAAGGTTAAAAATCAAAATGGCGGGCGGCAAGCCGGTATGCAACATGCGCGCAGAATTTTACTTTGAGTCCCGCTAATGGCGGGAAAGCTACACGACGATTGACGCAGTGTCTTGCTGCACCTCCAACTCATCCTCCGGAAACATCAGCTAAGAGTCGTCTAGGTCTTTGGATGATCGGAGGAGCGCTTCTCCATGGCGGTTTGAGTCGGGCGAAATGGCTTGGACACTGGTTCCCCAGAGGTTGACTCCTTTGGCACTGCGATCAAGGCCAAGGGGAAAGCTGATTGAATGCGTGGAAGTGGATATCTGGTTAGGGAGCTCCGAAAGCTGTCCAACAGAGACCTCATCATTCATACTAGCGACAATGGTGGCCAAGAAAGCAGCCAACAAGTCTGTACACCACTTCATACTCAAATGCTGAGCCACCGACGGATTGTCTCGAAAAAGTTGGGGAAGATGAACAAGCCGCTAGGTTTTGAGAATTTTCCGGTCACAAATCGATGCCAAGGTGGAAAGTCTTTATCTTGAGCTGCATGACACAGATACCTGATCTATGGTGTGGATGTGGTTGTCGGGAGTTAAGTTCACGCTCTGAAGGCTCTTTTGACTCTGTTGGGAGGGACCTTCGAAACTTAGTAGGAACTTCATTCACGACCTATAGCACTTCTCCTCACTCATCGGCGACCGGCTGAGCGTCGGCCGGGGCCCACCTGGGTTTGTCCAAATTAGTCCCGCACCGCGCGCACCGCGGTCGAACCCGTGAGCTAAACGTCCATAGTTTGGCCGGCCGTCTGTGCAAGTGTATTGGTGACATTTCAGCTCGTGCGCCCGGCGGAGATGCCCGCAGCGGCTGCGCAGAAGCGGGTGAGTATGCCACATTAAACCTAACCGGTTCAAGAGCACTCGCGGTGACTTGGAGGGGCTTCACGATCGGCCTCCCCATAGACCACTCAGCAAGTCTACCGCCAACGCAGCCTTTAAACTCGGCTTCAAAACTTGATTTTGTAGCTAGGCTGCACCCGCTCCCCTCCACAAACACTCCCCCGTAACACTCAAGATGGGCAAGCCAAGAGAATTCAAAGGTATGTGATTTCCGCAAGCTTTGGGATGGCTCATAGCTCATGGAATTGGTCAGGCTGACATTGATGTTTTCACCAGAGGCCTACTTCAACAAGTTGAAAGACTTGATGGCCGAGTTCCCATCTGCCTTCATTGTTAACGTCGACAACGTCGGATCCAACCAGATGCACCAAATCCGACAAGCCCTCCGAGGCAAGGGTACTGTGCTCATGGGCAAGAACACGATGGTTCGACGTGCAATTCGGAACATTTTGGCCGACAACCCCCAATATGAGCGTATCCTCCCGCTCGTCAGAGGGAACATTGGTTTCGTATTCACCAGCGGTGACTTGAAAGATGTTCGTGACATTATCACCGCCAACAAGGTTGCTGCCCCCGCCAAGGCCGGTGCTTTTGCTCCTTTGGATGTTTACATTCCTGCCGGTAACACCGGTATGGAACCCGGCAAGACTTCCTTCTTCCAGGCTTTAGGAATTCCAACCAAGGTAAATGCCGATCGATTCACTGGCCGGTACATTTTGCACCTAACTTCAAATGCAATGCGTCATGTGGTTTCTAGATTGCCCGTGGCACAATCGAAATCGTTTCTGACATGAAAATTGTCACCGCCGGTAGTCGTGTTGGAGCATCCGAGGCTACTCTTCTCAACCTGTTGAAAATCTCCCCCTTCACATACGGTATGACTGTTGTCTCCATCTACGACAACGGCAATGTCTTTGCCCCGAGTGTATTGGACATCGACGAGAGCACATTGATCAACCAATTCTTGAGCGGAATCAAAGCGATTGCCGCCGTCTCTCTCGCGATCAACTACCCAACTATCGCATCGGTTCCCCACAGCCTTGTCAACAGCTACAAGAACCTTATTGCTATTGCCCTCACTACCGACTACATGTTTGAGGGCGCTCAGAAAGCTAAAGATTACCTCGAGAACCGTCAGTCTTTCTTTCCTTTCAGCCACTATTCTCCTGGCTCCGCTGACAGCATGTTGTTGGAATTTCGATTTGTAGCCGAAGCTTTTGCTGCTGCTGCTGCCCCTGCTGCCGCTGCTGCTGCCGCCGCCCCTGCCGCCGCCCCTGCCAAGGAGCCCGAGCCTGAGGAAGAAGAGGACGAAGACATGGGACTAGACTTGTTTGGATGTGAGTATCTCACTATGATTGTTTCTAACCTCCGGGGATGCTAACATTCACTCGGTCTTCGTTTAGAAAATGGCCATCCATCGCCTTTGATCATGATTGACTAATGTCCATGAGCTATCACAGTAAGACTCGTTTAGACTTGCGTGATGTCACGTATCTAGTATTTGTGCCCCCCGAGCTGCATGCATGAAATACCATCAACGTTGTTTAATACATCCTTAAAACAATTGCATTGCAAGAGCCAAGTCGCGACTGTGAATCACAAAATGTAGCCCTGAGGGCCCCGTTGAGGTCGTCAACCGGAGACGCTAGACGGGGCTAGAGTGCCGCAATAGGTTTGGCCAGCTAAGATCTTCCCGCCAAGTTTCAAAACCTGGAAGCTCCGCTGGAATATCATTATCATAGCATTGCTTGGCGTCTATTCCCCACCCATCCCCCTCCCTTATTTTGAAATCATTTCTGGACATGGCCTGATACACCTCGAAAATGTACCTGCCACTTGTTGCTACAGCCAATCCCAAAAACGTGCGGACTGGGACTATTTTTTTTTTTCTCTTTTTTGCCCCACTCGCATTCTGCGCCCCATTAGCCCCATACAGGCCTTGGCGAACCAGCCCAACAAAACTAACATTTTTTTGGTTTGTGAATTTGGAGGGATGGGACCTGTCCTATCCAATTTCTTCGAGCCAATTTGACCCAGGCCGCCCCCTCACCAAACGTGCACATAGCACTGAAGGCCCCTGACCTTGTCATCAGTCCAATTGGCCTGGAAACCAGCCTTCTTGAGCCAGCATACCAGGCTGGCTGTACAGGCTGTGCGGGGAGGGGCCAAGTTGTGGGGATATAGGAGGGGAGACTTTTTGTAGGGGGCAGAATATCATCATCTCACAACAAATTGAAGGGGAAACATTTTGGGGAGTCGAAACTTCAAAAATCACCAAAGGCAGAACATTCAAAGTCTCTTTCCAGGTTGCAGTGTGCAAAGAGCGGTAACAAGGGAGTGTTTGTTATTGGGGATTAAGAAAGATACTCACCATTCTAGCAGTTCTCCGCAGTGAAACCAAAGAGTACTCGATACACATTGGAGGAGGACACTCAGTTACCTACTGAGACAGTTTTTCTTTCCACAACGTGCAAAGCTTTGAGTTTCAGCGTACTGCCGTCATTGGCCAATAGTTGGACAAAGCCTTCACTGACGTACTGAAGGTTGTTGCCATCAGCAAGTTTGATTGCGGACTTTCTGTGTTGATACTTGGAGAATCTTGATGTATCACTGAACATGTGGTGACTGGCACCACTGTCCAAGAAACATGTGTTAGGGGATTTCAAAGAGGATAGAGCCCGTCATATACATACAAGACCGCTCGCGGGAGTTTCCAGGGAGAAAGAGTTCTCTTCTTCATCTGATGAGACATGAGAGGTGGTGGCCGCTTTGGCTTTTGGTTGGGGTTTGTGCTTAGCTTGGTTGCACTGCTTGGAGGTGTGATGGTGCAGGCAGGATTGTGGCTGCTGGGAGCACATTTGGGGTAAGATTGCTGTTTAACGGGTGAGGCATTTGCTGCAAGTGCTGATTCTTGCTTGACGGTGATAGTGGGTTGGACACTGGATTCACATCGCTTGGAGTCTAAAGATTCGCATATCATCTTCAGAGTGAGCGGATGTTTGGAGTACAGAATTTCTTTGGTTGAGGCAAACTAGTTTGGGAGTTTGGAGAGGATCGCTTCGGCTAGAGGTGATTCTTTGATGTCTGCTTTTTCTGGACTGCCAACAACTAGAACAACTGCTGCCATGCTGCTCAAGCGTGCGTCGAGTTCATCCAGGAATGTGGATACAGATTATTTGTAGGTAAGAGCAAGAAAATCTTGGTAGAAAATAGATTGATTTTGGATGGAATTAGACTCGTAGTAACCACTGATAGCTTTCCAGATGGCGTGGGGATCTTCTTGATTGGCCTTGATGATGAATTGTTGGTGATTAGTCTTGCCCATGCATTGGTAGAGAATACCAGTGACGTGAATTTGCTTGTCTTCATAATCCTCCAACTTGGCTGGACTGGCGGGCTTGTTTGGGCTGGTGAGGTACTTGTAAAGACCATGCTGCATGAAGTACCCTTGGACCTTGATCTTCCAAGATGTGAAGTTGGTAGAGGTTAAGGTCGGGAGGTTTTTGCTGTCGGACATGATGGTGTGACAATGAATTAGGATGATAAATTCAGGAGGAGCATGGGCTCATAACCTAATGGGCGAGCAGGCTTTTGGACAGCAATGGTAGCTGTGAGTACACAAGCAGTCTAGATGACTGGAGAAAAGCGAGCACACCTGTGGTCGGAGAAGTTTGAGGTTTATGATTAGGATTGAGATGATGAAACTGAGAAAGGAAAACAAAAATGAAGAGTGAGGAGGGAGAGACAAAACATAACGCAGACCTTTTGGACAGCAATGGTAGCTGTGAGTACACAAGCATTCTAGATGACTGGAGAAAAGCGAGCACACCTGATAGAGAGGAAATGAGAGATGAGTTATGATGAATGAAAGAGTAAAAGACACGAGGCATACCTGTGGTCAGAGTAGTTTGAGGTTTATGGTTAGGATTGAGATGATGAAACTGAGAAAGGAAAACAATCATGAAGAGTGAGAAGAAATACAACAGGGATAAATTAGGTTGTTGGTGATTGTCACTGAGTTAGGGTTTGCTGATCTTGAATTTTGTCATTCAAACTTAAAACACTCAGCTCTTTTGTAGCAAGGTGGTTGAGAGCTTGCCGGATACATGTGGTTGTCAATATTGATGAATTTAAAAAAGTAAATTTGGGTGGAAAATGATTGGAATATAAAATAAGATGGACACAAGAAAATAGTTAATATTTCACCGGATTTTGTGAGGGATAATCTTGTAAAAAAATCATGAAAATATCTGGTGGAAGGCTGGTATTCTAACCAACCTTAAAAAAGAAAAAAAAAGAAAAAAAAAAGAAAAAAAAAAGAAATGAAATGAAAAAAAAGGAAAAAAAAAAAGAAAAAAAAAAG
>LAVV01015049.1:0-21008 GCA_001263375.1 Puccinia sorghi
TTGCCACAAAGTTTTACAAACGCGGATTGGCTGATGACCCCGCTCAATCATTCCCGCGCCCTCCGGATAATACTCCGTCACCCAGCCAAACTTTCCCCGCACAACTGTACGGCTTCATTAAATTTTCCTCAAAACTCCGCACCGCCATCAACAGTGACCAGGTGTAACAACCCAAAACTTGAGAACCAATGCTCCTCCAGAAACTGCCCCACCTTTTCTGCAGACAGCTTACCAAAGGCTGTACTTCCACCCAACCCAACAGATTGTCGCGAGCCAGCAACAGATAAGTGAACTTTTTGGCCTTGATTTGAACCACGTCCAACAACACCCAACTGAAAAGGGAATCTTCACCCGTCAGAATGCCCACCTCCCTGGGAAGCACCGCACTCCTCTGCTGACACACCTTGCAACTCTGAACCCACCCCTGCACCAATTTTACCACCGCCGTTTCACCCAACTCCAAGTTTCTGCCTCTCCCCAATGACCCAACTCCTCGTGCAGACTCCGCAAAATTGCCTCCTGATCCCTCTGAGTGGCGACCACCAAGGGCACCGGTGTCTGTGTCTGCCAAAGTTGTCCCTTGTGGACAAAGAAACCAATCAACTTCCTTTTGACCCATGCCCGCAGTTTGGCCAGAACATCACCCAGGAATTTGAGAGACTCCAGGTATTTCCCCAAAACTTTGTACCTGCCGCACTGACAAAAAGGAAGGCCTACACCGATTTTTTCTACACCCGCAGCCAGCAAAAAACGCTCCACATCCAATGGTTCCGCAGTTAGGAACTGATCATCCCCTTCAATTTCCGCCACTCAGGATAAAGCATCCGGCATCGTGAACACTTTCCCAGGAACATGCACCACCTCAAACAAAAAAAGTTGAAGGTAAGCCCACCTCTGGTCAATGGAGCATGAGGAAGAGAGGGAGAATTGATCATCCACGCCAGAGCTTCTGCGTCCACCAGCAGCTTGAAGAACCAAGTAGAATGAGAATGATGAAAAAGGATAAAACTAAAGTGGTTGACCAGATGATGATTAATGAAACACATGATTCAAGACTACAAAACTGGGACACCCACACTGGGTCAGGTTGTTAGGCTGGGATAAGATAGCCTAAATTCAAGGAATGAGCTGGAGAGACGGAGATAAGCTTAGAATGAAAAGGTCATTACACAACTAGGGATTATGGTCAATTAGACTTTCATAATTTGCTGTGTGACGTCCATGATCTACTACTTTTAGACTATAATGATCAACAGGTTTCATGACTTGAAGACCAAGAAAGAGAGAGAAGATGTAAACAAAGAGGAAAGATTTGCAATTTCAACAAGAAATGACCAATTCTACTAGCTTTCAAGTGAAGAAAAGTGCTTAGTTTCAATTATTAAGCTCCAAAGATAAGCTGAGATCACCAAATAACAACAACAAGAAGAAAAAATCTGTGTTTCTTACCATGACTAACTGGCATAACCAGATCAAACAAATAACCACTCCACAATTAATACACAAGCACTTCAGAATTGGCCTGCCAAAGTACAGGTAAAAACCAATCTGTTCTTCTAATAATTGACTCTGGTTCCTCTTGATTTCCACACCAAAAAATCTTCATGCAGTTATGAATGATCAAATCTCTATTCATATCTCCAATATCTTGTCTAAAGTTAAGAAGACGTATCAATGTTTCTGCCCCTATTGAAAACCTTCAGTTGTCCTATCATGCCAAGCAACTGGAAAATGATCCAAACTACCAGCAATTTGCTGTTCAAACTTGAATCAAGTTTGTTCCCAAGAAATGACCCAAATGCAGCTACTTTGAAGAAACCTTCCTTGATTGATATACCCATGAGTATTTCAAGAAGTGGGATAACAGGAAGATATAAAGAATGGTGAATATGTGTTTGATGCATGTCTTACAGCTGGATCCTGTTTGTCTTATGTTGCCAAATCGAGTGGATGTTCCCTCTACATTTGAAACGAAACACGTCAGGCTGTTCATGCCCAGATTGGTGTGGCTACTGGGATTTGTCTCTTGAGTATCTTGATTCCAACTTGGGTCATTATCATTTTCACCCGTTGCTTGGTTTATTAGACCATCAATGACTCCGTTTTGCTCTGGCTTGACACTTGCATGTTACTTATTCTTGCCAAACTCCAGCGCCATTTAGCTATCAGGTAGGGCCTTGTCCACATTAAATACTTCTTTCTAGCTCTGCTACTCTTCTCCAACCCCAGCCAAATATAAACCACCTCACATCCGATGGGGTGTGATTTGTGCCGTTTCGATACGGGATAGTCTCTGATTAACGCTTCTCATTATTCCCAAGATGAACCACGAGCAGCTTGACGTGTTATCACTCAACGAATCGTCAACACAGGATTCCACGGTGCTCTTGAAGGGATACGATGACTAGGCTAATCGCCATCGCGCCCCGGCGCGACAGCCCCTCGCCCCAACGGGTGCTATCTGCGCAAATTATTGCATTGAACTGAAATCATGCTGTTGAGGAGCTTAATGGAAGCATGTATGAGAACTCGAAATCGCTTTCTTCAGTCAGCGGCAAACTGTTTCCTCTACAACTGTTGGCATTGATGACAAACGAGAAATCGGATCCAATCCGTGGCCCCTCACATCAAGTACCCAGTGAGCAAGCCTGTTGCTTTGATGACAAAACGCGCCCAAGTAATTGTACCACATCTGAAACATCGCTATACGACAGGTTTCAGCAGAAGGCGGAAAGACATCCTCAACTGGCGTCTCGTCAATCTCATCTACGATTCCCGCTGAGATCATCCCTCCCCCCACTATCTCCGGACCAGCGTCCAACTCGCACCTGGTCCATCACATTCAAGGACGACAGACTGGCTCGAGTAGGAATTTCATTGACAACGACAGACTGGCTCGAGTAGGAATTTCATTGACAACACTCTCCTTAAGCAATAATTATTCGACCCAATTCAACATACACGACAATCAATCGCCCGTAAATAAAGGAGCTGTACTTTCTTTCAACATCTTCCCCCAAGCAGATCTCTCCCTCCTTGAGCTAGCTCCACCTTCTTCAGGCATCATATCTTTCCTAAATAATTAATAAAAAAAAGATAGATTACTTCTGCAAAACGAAGCAAACAATGTGGATTTCACCTCACTGTAGCCGTTTCTTTGGTCTGTCTAGCTTCGTCTTCATGCTACTGCATATGAGCACTGTGGCTGCTATCATGGAGTGAGTTTAAAAGCTGATTCACACCAGCAAATCTGATGTTTTAAGGGATCCACTGACAACTCGTCATGTTTCACAGTGGAGACATCACAGACCCTGCATTTGAATCTCCAGAGTCCCTACAGCCATCTAACGCATTCCCTGACCCCATGCGGCCATCGGTCCGCGAGTTTCCGGAATCCTTGCCGTCATCTCACGAGGTCTTACTATCCTCAAAGCCATCTCCGAAGAAATATTCCGTCTTGGTAGTTTTCGGAGATTCTTATTCTGGTCTGTCCGGCGTCAATAGTTAAGAATGGTTGATCTCAAGCGTTACTGACATGATTTTGTTTTAAAATCTCGAAATAGACAACGGACATCCTCGCGCACCGGAATACCAGTTTTCTTTAGCCGGTAAGCTGGACATCCATTCTTTGCATCACACCACATGTACTTGAGTAACGAATGCTTTGCTTAATTGAACGGTTTGTTCGTGCAGCCAAGCCTGCAGTAGGCGGACGATATTCTGATGGACGTAAGCTGCTGAACTCCAGATATTAAGCCAGAAAGAAAATCCATTTGTACAAAGCAAACAAGAGCAATAAACAAGAAGGAATAATTATGAAGAATTTCGCATCAGAGAAGCTTACTTGGGGTTTTTGATGACATGCCAATCAGCCGTTTGGGATGAATATTTAGCGCAAAAGTTGTCAAGTTCGGAGGATACGAATATTACCTTCCTCAACTATGCCTAGTCAGTACCCACATCACCAAAGTGAATGAATTTTGTGCGCAAGAGCTCTCACCTGACCTCCTCTTTATTTTCATTCCGGCAGCAATGGCGCTCACATCAACAATAAGCTTTCCAATTCATCTTCGAAACCCGTTCCTGACACGGCCGACCAAATCCAGACGTATCTAACCGAGCTCGCAAAATACGTCAAGCACCCTATCTCACAAGAAGTATTTGATGCGAGAATCCTTCACACCGTGTGGGTTGGAATCAACCCTATTATATCCATATGGAGATCTACGTCTCTAGTAAATCAAACACTTCACTCCGACTCTTTTCTGACTCCGGAGCTCGTCAAGAAACTTGATGCGCAAGTTTCCGAGGTTAGCAAACAGCTTAAGCTCCTGTTGGACAATCCCAGCCTCTCTAAGTCAGTCTTGATCTTGAGTTCTTGAAAACCAATCTGCACACTCTCTGGCGTCATAACTAAACTGGTTTCTCATGATTTTATGGCTTGTTGCGCTAACATAGGTTCCAATCTGATTACCTAATAATGACCATTCCACCTCTAACATACACCAAACTTGCGCTAACTCGAGCTTCTGAAGAGGCCAAAGGAAATGCTACTCTGGCTGGAAAATACGTCCAATTACTTTCACAGCTAACGGAGTACTACAACACAGTCAGTAACTCCTTAGCTTGGCCAATTCTTACTGCGCGTAAAAAGTACAATTTTGTTGAAGAAGCAGCTCAATCATCTTCAGAAACTAGTCGAAGTCGCACACAAATCAAATCGGAGACAGAAAATAGCACAGGACTTAGAAACACTAGAGAATGCGCCTATTCAGGAGAGCCGGGTTATCGTGTTTGATACTGCTACATTATGGAATGATGTTAGGTCCGAACCTCAGAAGGTAAGTACATTGCTGCTTTTACGTCTCTTGTCTGACTCTTGGGAGTGGGGTGTTGTCAATTGGATTGGCGGGACAATCGCGAAGGGAAGATTAAGAACTAACCTTTTCAATCTCTCCAGTTCGGAATCGACTCTTTTGGTTCCTGTTATGACAATACAAACAAGCCGCCTTGCCCGCAACCTGGTCACTTCATGTACTGGGTAAGCCAAACCTTTCCTGGCAGTAGATATTCTGGAGTGATTCCTCTGCGAATCTAAGAACTTTGGGCCTCATTGGAAAACCAATTTGTAGGATATATTACATCCCTCAACCATTCTACATGTCGGTCTGTCTACAGCCATCAAGAATTTCCTCGACGGACTTGACAAATGAACAATTCAACCCCAACATCCTTAATTGTCTCTCAAAAGTGGACCTAACCTGGAAAATGGCATTTGAACCTGATGGAAACTTGGGCTGGGTCTCTTTTCTTTCATTCCTGATTAGAAGATATCCCGAGGAGCAGAAATATGATTGATTTCAATCCCGGAAAATCCTCATATACCCATTAAGTTATAAACCCCAAATCAAGTACAATTCCTACAGGTGCTATTTAGACTTTTTTTTCTTTTTCTTTTGCTGTTTATATTTCTTGGGTTTCTTTTTTTTTTTTTTTTTCTCTCTCGCACCTGGAGCTCCAGAACATCAGGGCCAAAAACCTGGACAATTGTATTTCTTGTAATTAATCCTTCAACGTCCTTCCATGTGTCGGTTGAAACAACAGAAAAAAAAAATACTCAATAACCGCATTCTATAATGAGAATCCAGAGACGCAACGAGCATCACGAGCTTATGCTTAACCAGGACTGGGATCCTCAAAGAACCCTGCCCGCACTCTTCCCTCACACATATAACAGTCTTTTTTTTTTTTTTTTTCAAGTTTCTTTGTTACACCAGGGTCAATCAATGATCACCAGATGACAAGTGACATCAGGCTATTTTATTTATTATTTTATTTTATTGAAAATCAAGTTTCATTTTATTTTATTGGTTTTGTCTGGAAAACTGTTAGCCAATTACAATTGGCCTCATTGGAAGGCCATGTTTGAGGAGGTGCTAGATGAAATGGACATCATACATATTCACTGCAACAGGTACTGCTGGTTGCCGGTCAGGGTGCCAGAAACTTCAAGGTCGTCGTGGGACATTTTAGGCAAAAACCATGCCACATAGACATATGTGATTCTAAATGTATATATAATCCACGCAAAAAAATAAAATAAAATAAAAATGGTTGCCCAAGGTTTTTGAGAAACACAATATGTAGATAGATAGATACTTAAGAGAAACGATCAGATGATACACTTTCGTTTAACAGGACCAGCAAGAGACAGGAGACAAAAAAAAAGGACGCGATATATATATATAAATCTAACAATGGGGTATTTTCTCTGTATATGTGTGTGTATATGTTGTTATGCCTGTATATATATGTGTACATGTCTCGATATCAAACATTATTCTTTCTTTCTTTTTCTATTTTTATATTCAGTCAGCAAAAAAGGAAAAAAAGAAAAAAAAAAAAAGGATCTCGAAGCCGGAGAAATCAACAACAGAAAAGGTCACAATGGGAGAGAAGCGGCTGATGAGATCTTGAGTGTGAGAAAACCGGAATCCTTCAGACAGCCAAGGAAAAATATATATAAATATACTTCAGATGAGGAAAGGGGAAGGAGGAAGGGTCAGTCGACGTATAATACCAATCGGTTACCGGAATTGATCCAACGGTCGAGGTCGTTGTCGTTATCAATTCCGACTAGTTTAGCCCCATTATTAGCATTAAGAGGAGTCGAACCACCGGTAGAGTAACCCGTACCGGACTCGTCGCGGTAGCGGACCGAACGGACATCCGTACCGACGCGTTCTTGGATCCGCTGGAGGAGTTCCTGGAAAACAACACCGGTGGGTACCCGGATGGCAATGAGGTCGTCGGTCTGACGTTGGTATATCTTGATCCGCAGGAAGCCCGTGCTAGGGTTGTTAGCCAGATTGGAGGAGGAGGTCCGGTGGTTCGACGGGGTCATGGAAGGCAGCTGTGAGCCCATTTGGATTGATGAGGCCGAGGTGTGCGTGGAGGGGAGATGGGAGGAAATATTCTCAGAGCTTGTCGTCGAGCTCGAGAACGGCCGCAGCTCCTGGGATCGCTGGGCTCGGTGATGGTATCCTAACTGATTGTTCGAACCCTTACTCAGCCGTGATGGATGGCCTGGCTGCGAAGCGTGCGAGGTTTGGCGACGGTGATACTGGTAATGATGTCCTCCGGGCGGGCCGTTCGAGCCGGTGGATAGGCGTGAGATGGATTGATTTAGATCATTCAAGCCTCCATCATCGCCGCGGGATGAATCCATCCGCTGCAGGTACTCAACCACTTCTCCCTCAACCTCCGTTGGGGAGCGGTCATCCAAGCCCAAATTGCCAGGATCCCCTTCCAGTTCGACATCACCCTCTCGAGGGCCCAAAAACTCGTAGACTAATTCAGATTCCCGGATATAAAGTGGTAGCTCACAGAGTTCGTGCAGATAGATCGACAAATCTTCGACCCTCTGTGCACAAACTAATTCATCAACGTTATCACTTGGTCCAGGCATCCGAGGTAGATTGGGTGACCCATTCCCATCACTTGACTCATCTGGGAAGGTCTCTTGTAGTGCAGCTTGAAAGTCGTAGAAATCTTCATAGAGTCGATAGAGCACCAGGACGGTTGTCTGTTCGTCTGCCCCATCCTCTGTGATTCGACTGAAGTGCGCCCTAAGATGGAACCAGTAGTGACCCTGTTCGAAATGAAATGATTCGACACTTGCATGGACGACAACCCCGTAGCGTTCCCGAAGCTCATCAACGGTAGCATAGCCATCCCCCTCCGTGCCAGTTGGGGGATATGATTCGTCTTGGTAATAGCGACTCTCAGTGGAGGACTGTCTATAGGATGACGAGGGAGCGTTCCAGGGTCCGTTCCCCGAAGATGTTCTGGGGCGATTATGGCCTGCTGGATCACCGCCCCCACCAGCACCATGCCATGATCCATGCTGTGGGGCTCGAGCAGATGAAGGGTCATAACCAAGAGCGGACTGTTGTCTCTGATGCGAGGTTGATGCTGAGCGGGGGTGATTGGATGATCCACCGTTGGCCGACTGGGGTGGTTGACTTGTTGTTCCAGCGGGCATGGGTGGAGATATGGCTGCGAAGTCAAACTTGCCGAGTGGAATACTGTTCCCCTTGTAAGCGGCTGTAGCCTTCTTCCACTCTTCTACCGCAGGTACCACTGAACTCCTGATCAGGTCTTGTACTTGGTTTGGTGCTAGCGGCTTTCCAGTGTTAACATCTTGAACTTCAACAAATGAGACGGGTATCAAGCCAGCTGATTTAAAAATAAAAATAAAAAAACGGTCTCAGTTACAAGCCACATAGTTAGGAACAAGACAAGATATGACGTACGACCACCAAGTCGACCGATTGGTTTGGCGACAAACCACTCATGGTTACTCTGTGCGATGATGATAATTGGTTCCCCTCTCTTCGCATCAAGTTCATCTGGTCTCTCGGCTAGAAAATCATGTTGGACCTATACAGAGATATGAATTGGTAAGTGAAGTGAAGGGTTTTGTTTTCTTTTTTTTAAATCTTTTTTGAGGGGGTGAATGAATAGTCGTACAATTCCGTAGAGTGGTTGAGTCTTGGAGTTCTGGTTATTCCTGATGGGTTCGGCAGATAAGGGTGTTCGGATATGTAGGGGAGATGAGGGTTTGTTGTAGGTGGAGGATTGATAGCCGGGTGCCGAGCTCCTAGGGGGGAAGACTGGAGTGTTGGTGGTTGAGGTGACAGGAGTTTCATTTTGCTTGCGACCAAAGAGTTCGAAGCAATGTTTTGGTACAATGCCACGTGCGCCGGTGGCAGGGTTTGAGGCTTCAAACCAGCTCCCCAGATGATCATCTCGTTCGCCGACCACATGAAAGAAGTCGCCCTTTTGGAATGAGAGTTCTACGATTCGATTTGACTTGTAGCTGGTGATAGCTTTGATGACTGAGGTAGGTGGTTTTCCGATCAACCTTGGGTTTGCTGTGCTGAAGCTGCTTGGTGCGAGTGCGGCGAATGGTTGTGTGGGTGGTGGCTTTGAGGAGTGCTTTGAAAGATGAGGTTGTGAGGGGTAGTCAGGCCTGGTTGGTGAGGACCTATCCTTGTCCTTGTGGAGGGAACGACGAAGTACTTTCATGACCGAGGATTATTATGAGGAGCAGTAGTTAGAGTATTTGGTCAACAAGACGGAAAAGAAGAAGAAGAAGTTTTTGTTGTTGTTGTTATTGTTGTTGTTTTTGGTTGAACGGAAACAGTGCGAAGGAAGAATCAAACGCATACATTGCCACCGGACAGCCACAACAAGACAAAAACTATCTAAATAAATCCATAAACAAAAAACAAAACACAATTGTATTGGCCGGAATAACAATCATGCTGGGGACTTACAGACTGACATTTATCCCATGCCGACATTCCACTTCACATGAATGTGTATGAGTGCCACTCCAAGACTTTGAAGAGGAGATAACTGTCTCCATTTTCCACAACGGTCCTCCTGCTCACCCAGACTTCTCTCTGATCTTATCAAAAAATGTCACTGAGATTGAGACATGTAAATAACAAGAAAGGATAAAACAAAACAAAAAAAGAACAAAATCAAGTCAGATCAAAATAAAAAATTGATTTTTTAAATTCTCACAGACTCAAATGAGGGAATTCGCAACAATGATCAGATTCAAATTATTTCTTCAATACCTGTCACTTCCAAGAAACATCAGAGGAGAAGAGTGAACACAAGATGGGAGCAAGGACTGAAAAAGGGAGGTCAGACTATTTGTCTATGTAGTTGATGAAAGAGGAATTGTTGAATTGTTTATTCAACTGAAGGGGCTAAAGTGCCTTCACAGGAAGTCTTGAGATGGGATTCAAGTTCCAGCTCAAAGAGGTATCTAGTTAGAACAGATTATGCTATTCTCTCCTTTAAGGCTCAGCTCAAGCATACTAGGTTCAAGGGTTCAAGTTGTGGTAGTAAATAGACTAATCAGGCAGGTTGAACAGAAAATGGGTCTAACAATTAATGAGCAACATGTTTGAGAAAGATATAGAGAAGAGAGTGAGGAGTAAAACATCAGAGTTTCAACAGAAATACATCAAATTTAATCAGTGAGGAAAGAGAAAAAAAAAAATTCAACACAAATGTTATGTGGGGGAATAGAAGCAGAAACCTAACAATAATGAGAGTTACAAATATCTATGGGTTCATTCTCTACAAACCTAAACCTAATTAGTCTCAACCTCTCCACAACTGTCTGTTGATCACCACTGCTCTCTGGGATCAAGTTTCTGATCAAAAAAAAAAAACTGTCTATTTAGTTGACAGAGAATCTCTTGATTGGCACTAGGGTATAATATGGCTGTGTCTGAGTTTCATTATGTGGGATTCTGTACAAGACAAGGATTCCTTGCAGGCTTATAGCATCTTCATTTTTACCCAGCAACATCAGCCAAGTTCTTTCCAACACACTGCCCTCAACTTGTTTCATGTCACAGATAGCACCTGCATTAGGGATGTATCCCTCTGCAAGAAACCCTCAATTTCTACTCATTTAATAGCCTCATAATCCTCATTCTCCTTTTTTTTTTTTTTTCAAGAATTCAATTTTTTGTGTATTATTGCCCTGCCTTTCCCCCTTTTATTTTACAGATCCAACATGTGTATCTTTTCTCGGACCCCCAATGTGGTTTGATGCAGAGATGAGGAATGTGCTTATTTCCCTATAAGAAAAAAAAAAAATGGTTGAATCACAAGCTGTGGAGTTGGTTGATGCTGGTGACTTACGCAAAGTGGAGCTGAGACAGTCATCAGGGGCAAGTGTTTCTGGATTGAGTTTTTTTTTTTTTTCAATGGGCTTGATGAAAATCAAGAAAAAGGTAGTCTTCTTAAAATTGTTCAACTTGCAATCTCATTCCAAACCATCATGGTAACTGGGGAGATCTGTGGGTGTCCATTTTTGAGAGCTGGCATCAGACAATTCACGGTGGGAAGTGTTACATGTGCACCATTGGCTCAGTAGTTCCCGCAATGAAAAATCATTCCTGTGCAAGATATCTCACCACTTCTTTTTTTTTTTTTTTTGGGGAGAAGTGTTGCACTTTGATCGAGTTCATAGTTTGGCACATTTTCTTGTTACAATATCTCAGCGCTTCTCTGACTCATTCCCAGGTGCGAACTGGGAATAATTATATGTGCGGAAGTGAGATATCAGATATGTGCAAATCGACACATCGAGATTAACGTATACTGCTTGAGGGCAATTTCAGAGGCCTCGGAGAAAAGAATAAGGGATGGAAGAATGACGCAGTTACGTGACTGGTGGGTGGTCGGAAGAGAGCGAGCGGAGGGAGTCGGATGATAGAGAAGGCGATCGATGGGGCGCAGTCTGAGCGGAGAGTGCAGCCATAAACACAATAATACAGAGCTGGATTGGCCACAAAAACTAACCTCAACCACAACCACTAATCCTCCAGAAAAATAAAAAATAAAATACACAAAAGAACGACGACTCTCTAGGATGTCGGAAGCCATCGTCCAACAAGTCGAGCAGATCATCGCCAATAAGTTGAGTCCATAGAACATCTTATCATCAGTTACATACCCTTCTTCATCATCATCCCCCACATCCTTCAACATTCCTCCGCCAACAATTCTTGTCCACAAAAAAAAAAAAAAAAATGTGTGTGCCCCTTGCTCACTTAACTGCTCATCCACCAAACCACCTCCTTTGGCTCTTGGGCTATAGTGCTGTGGTCGTTTTCTGTAAGTGCCCAACTGGACCTCATGTGTTAATGATATCCCAAGCCGCCAAGATAGTATCCCGATCTGACCAAAAAAAAAAATGGGATGGAAATACAGCCAAGAGCACGTGTCCATACTGTGTGAAAGCGATCCAGACGTTAAAGGATCTAGGGCAAAGTCCGAAGGTAGTGGAGTTAGACGAGGTAACCGAGGGTGGGGCGCAACACGAGTATTTGAAGAAGAAGACGGGGCAACGTACCGTGCCGGCGATCTTCATCAAGACTCAATTCATCGGCGGTAACTCAGACCTTCAGGCCCTTCATGCTAAGAACCAGCTCAAGCCTTTGCTCTAGAATTTTTCAATCTTTTATCCTTGAGTTCCTTCATCAATTTTGGCGCTGTTTGTAATTACAAACTACCTTTGCCCCTTCAAGCTCGTCATCTTGAACCCTTGTGCTGAATTCTATCTCTTAGGAGGTGTAGTAGTGACAGCGGAGACTGAATCATATGATCATGTCTCAATTAGCGGCTCTGGAATTCTATGACCATTCTTGCACAAAGTCAAAGGAACAGTGGGAACATCAGTGTGCTTCATGTCAGTCAATCGGAAACATAGAAACAGAAAGTTACAAGTCCTTTCTGCTATCTTGCGGAGGGAAGGAGGATCAGAGAGCTTATGTAGAGGTGGCTCAGCGGTGAAAAATTGCCATTCGGAGGTGCTCTCGAGTATGATCGATGGCAAGCGAAAGTATCGTGGTGAAAAGAGGAGAGAACATGGGAAGAAGAAGAAAAATGACTGAACCATGAAGATACACTCGAATAAATCAAAACAGATGGAGCAAAAAAGAAAAAAACAACAACAACAAAGGAGAGTAAAATACAGCGTGTTTGATTTCTTTTTTAGTCAATATTCTTCGACCTAAGGACTTGTGATTCGTTGGGGACGTTTTAAAGCAAGAGACGTGTGATTTTGTTTTTTCTGTCTGAGAATTAAGAGATGAAATCAGGTGAAAAAGTAGGACTAGAGGCTTGACAACAACATAATATGAAATAAATAAAATAACTTTTGAGAGAGTGCCAGGTGGCTGTTTCTGTTGTAAGCTTCATGAACGTCATTTGCCTCGGTTAAGGCGTTGCTTATTTACTTCGATTGTTTTGGTAACCGGAGGAGAAGAGAGCTTGAGAAGTTGACCCCCTGAAAAAGGGGTCGAGAGGTGTTGATGCATAGCGCGATCAACAGATGGCCAAAGCTTGATCGGCCTTCTTGAGGTCGACCTCGCTCAACATCCTTTCCTTGCCAGCAGTAGCTGTGGTTCTGCCGCTCCCATTGAGATGAGTGGAATTGGGACCTGGTGTGCTCTGACCTGATGCGCTCCCAGTCGAACCTGTCCTACGTTTCATCACCAGCGGAAATGGATAGCTGTCATCGTCTTGGTTCACCTTCGACGTAGAATCCCAACGCGCGTTGCCCATGTAGTCTGACGTCCCAAGTCCTTCCAAATCCTGATCATTGCAAGAGAATAATGCGTTCTCTTAATACTGGGCATTAATCTTTCCAGTTGAAAGGAAAACCCAAGACGTACCTCAGTAAGCGTACCAATATCGCCAGGTGTCATGGCTCCTGATCTGTACCTGGGGCTCCCAGGAGCACTCAGAGGCGCACCAATCTTGGCTGAGTTAGACTCAAACTCATTATCATCAGCACTGAAGCTATCTGGATAAGCTCTTCTGAGAGCCAGCTGTCGAGCTTTGGAATACTCTAATCCCAACGACTTCCAATCCAAGAGGTCCGAGAGTCGTTCGGTTCGGTTACGTTGGTTGATTCTTTGTCGACGAGTCTTGGTGCAGAAATCGAACATTTGATCAGCTAGCTGATTGACCGAGTCCTCGACTGACTTCATCCGTCGATCGACAATATAAATCCCATAGTCGTGCGGATTTTCTATCAATTCGTCCATGAAGCAACCAAAACCTGGGTATAAAGTAGCGCAGCAGAAAAAAAAAAAAAACTCAGCTTTTGTCATCTTTTAGCGGAAGTCAAAGACTGCTTACCGGACAAGTTTGTTGTTATGCTCGGTACGCCCATGACAGTACACTCCGCAGGCGTGTACTATTATGAAGAAAGTAAAGCACAAAGACATGCTCAATGATTCAATTGGTCAAAAGCAAAAGGCAAGGTAAGCACTGACCCCCCAAGGCTCATAGTACGACGGGAAAACACCCAAGTGACACCCTCGGACAAATTCTTCGTAATCTAAACCAAGGATGGGATTATTAGAGTTCAAAAACTCGGGGTGGAAGATAACCTTGACGCGGTCTTGACTTCCATTGAAAAGCTGAACGCGACGAATTTGATTGAGGATAGGATCTGCACCGTCATCGGCCATGTTGTGAGTGACGACGGGCGGAAGCGAGTTCCGCTTAAGAGCAAATACTCGTCGCTTCAACAATATCTTGTCTTCAGAAGACAGTAGAGTCGATGGATCTGGCACTTCTGTGCCAATCTCACCAGTGTAGCGTGCCGTCATTTCAAACAATCTATTACCGATTCGGTTTTGGATTTCAGTCACCGTATCTCGGAGCTGTTTGGTGACCGCTTGACCCTTGAGAGCTTCAATCGTGTAGGAATGGGTCGCTGCCGGCATGATAATAAACGCGACCACTGTCATCTTGGACTTCATGGATTTGAGTTTGTGGTTGAGACCTGTGCAATCCCATTGATTCGTCACCAATTATCCTACATATTGAGAATCACCAAGCAGTAATCTACATACGAGCAAGAGATTCTATAAACATATCCACTCCTTTGTTGCGGTATTCATAACGCCCCGCTGTGAAGAAGTAGAGCGTGTTGTCCAAGTCAAAATCATAATGGCCGTAGAAGTGCCCGCGTACAAAGTCGTGGATCTTTTGCTTCGAGATAGCATGTATGTTTTGAAATTCGTGCATTGCAGAAAATTTGACTACGTTGAGCCCATTCGGCAGCACTCCATCTGAAAGCAAAAAGAAAGAAACAAACCAGTTGTCAGGATCAAGTCAGTTCAGAGCTAAGAGTTTGATCTACTGACCGGGTTTCCGCTTAAGGAGATGTTCGCTTTCGTATGCAGTGATGTGGGAGACCGTGGTGAAGACATCCGCGCAATGTGTTGACGCACGCTCAACACAGTATCTGTGATAGATGCCTCTTTTGCCAGCTTCATGATCGACATCAAAATACTGAAGGTTATTATAAAAATCGACCGATCCGGCACACAAGTAACGGCCTAGTAGAGTGGCGTGGGTGGTAAAGATTGTGGTAATGTCGATCTGACGCTTGCGGCAAAGAGGGATAGCGAGTCCGGCAAGCCACTCGTGGAAATGCCCAATGATTGCCTTGGAAGTTTCACGGGACGCAAACTAGATTCACCAATCAGGCAACCCACGTTCCGGACAATTATTCAGTTCATCCCAGCACATTCATAGAGGCGCCGAAGACAAAAAAAAATAAAATAAAAAAGACAGTTGAGAGTGGCGTACTTCACCCAAAAACCAGGCCACCAAATAACCAAAGACGATCGTGTCGTTAGTTTCACTATCGTTTGGGGGCGCTGGGATCCCGGCCAAGTTCCACAAGTCCGTCTTCCATTCGTCCAGACGAGACATCATGGAGCCAGTGTCGAAGAGCAAGACTTTAGGGCCGCCTTCGATCAGCCAGCGTCCGTAAAGATACTTGACCCCACGATCCTTCATCGACTGAAGTGAGTCCCTCATCTCCGGCGTATCAGGCTCGATAGCCTCTACTTCCATGGGGGCCGATTTGTATGCCAATGGACCCAGAAGGCAGTATCTATCACCATACTCATGGCAGGTGACTGGTGCCTTGGTCTTGATGACGGTGTAAATACCTCCGACTGTAAATAAGGAAGAAATAAATAGAACGCAATGAGGATCAAAAACCACACTTTAATTTTAACTTTTACTCTTCGGGAATAATCAGCGGATGAAGTTAATTTATTGTGGTTGAGGTTTGGGGTTGACAGGCAGGGTGAGAGCGTGGGATGAAACAAGGGGGGCGAAGAAATGTTGGATGACATGGCTCATAGTGGATCGATCGCAGTGATGCAAGGGGGTAGACTTCATCGGTTACTAATACTGGGGTGATGGCAATATTACGGGGAAGCGCCTAAACGGTGCATATGCCCGCAGGAGAGGTTCAAGACAGCTAAGATGAGAGGAGTGAGAGCATGACGACTACTAACCTTTATTGGCGACCTATTCGAGAATAGTATTCGAGAATAGACATTGGTGGTCAAGAGAGGAATATGAGTATTGAGGGTTTTGTAGAGGTGAAAGTGAAAGATAACTGACTTCCCATGCAACCTCGAAGAGAAGATGGTTGTGAACATCCCTTGGTGGTGGAGACATGATGTAACAAGATGGTTGGTTGTCTGATGTGGTGGGGTGGATGAGCTGAAGGAAGAAGAACTTAATGGAGCTTTTATAAGACACTCCGCTTTGGTACGCCCAACGACGTCATACGCATGTAAGTCTCTCACTGCGTAAAACTCTGCAAATATGAAGAAATAAAAAATGCACAAATACAACAGTTTAAATTCAATCCAACAGAGCCCCCGACTTCTCTCCCCAGGATTATTATACTCCAACGACCCCGAAAACGTTGAAACTATTATTCTTGGGCGATATCGCCATACGAGGAATGAGGCTTAACGTCATACTGCCATTGGTCCTTTTTATATCAATCAGGGTCGAGGACCACACTGAACAAACGAAGAAGTTATTATTGTTACCATTTCCTCTCACTGAACCAGGAAAAATTATTGTTCAGTCCACAGTGCTATGTGATTTTAACAGTTTCTCACTATTTCAGCTTCTTCCAATTTTTAAGCCAAACCATAAGCTTCACACTTTGCTGGAAATGGAAGTTGTGCTCTCCTTCACCCTTAGGCATACACTAGCCATGCACTAAATCTATTACCGCTTCCCGCATCGCCCGTGCTTGTTCTCCATTTTGAGCAGACCCCTATTGTCTAATCTGGTCATACAGCAGATGGCTTCATACTGCATGATAATAATGTACTCTAAAAGTGGTAATTGTTTTACCATGTTTGCCTGCCTAACATTTGTTACAACCATTCTGTAAGGACTCCGTTTGAGTCCTTCACTGAACGGATGTCGGAGGGCACTAGGAGCCTGGATAATGGCCTGGAAGAGTTCTAGTACCAACATAAGGTCTTTATTGTGTATGTCTAACTCAGAGAGAAAGGTGCAGTTCTCTACTTTATCAGTAACTACAACTAGAATGATGAAGGAAGGAAGAAGAGAGAAAGGAAGGGGAATGCTTACCTAGCTCAGAGAGAAGAAGGGATCAGTTCTCTACTGAGCTAGGAAAGGCAGGAGTCAGGACTACACCACGGGAGCATCCAAACATTTGGATGTGGTGCTAATTTGGAATGCAAGACATTCTCCCATTCAATAACTGGGGACGTCCGCCTCTCTTGTCACCACGTAAACATATCTCATATGTGAAACATTTTTCTTACCACAACCAGATGGATCATTTGGTCAAATGGATGTCAACACGTTTTGAATATGTGAGGTAAACCAAATAAAAAAATTTATCTGGGTGCCGCCCAGAACATTCTTGCATACGTTTGTTAATATATATCATTTTGCCACATTTTTGGAATCACACAATTATCCTCAGGTATGCTGTGGAAAGAAAAACTGTCTCAGTAGGTAACTGAGTGTCCTCCTCCGATGTGTATTGATTACCCTTTGGTTTCACTGCAGAAAACTTCTAGATTGGTGAGTATCTTTCTTAATCCCCAATAACAAAAACTCCCTTGTTACCGCTCTTTGCACACTGCAACCCAGAAAGAGACTGTGAATGTTCTGCCAGTGGTGATTTTGAAGTTTTGACTCCCTGATTTTGTTGTGAGATGATGATACAATAATCTCTATCTACAAAGTCTCCCCCCTTCTATATCCCAAAACTCCCGCATCTCCCCACCTACAACTTTGCCCCTCTCCCGCAACTCCTCTCCACTCCCATTGAGTTCCCGCACCCCCTAATCCCCACCAATTTCCACTCCCTGTAGCACCGCCCTGATTTGACCACCCCTGCGTCCGCTTTGTTCCTCAGGCCCCCCGCTGCGCAAACCCCGGACCCCCCTTGGCATTCCGCCGGCCCCTCTTTCCCCCCGCAGCGCCCTCCGGAATGACTCTTGTCTGCCCGATCCTCCTCCAATGCCCGCTTGAGCCCCCGAAACCAAACCCCCCCTCTAATTCCCCGCCCGCACTTTCTCCTCCGCCGAAGGATGTTTGCTTATTCTGGCTGACAAAAGCAAAAGTTAATCCTGTCAGCCCAACAAAAGCCCCGAAGATACTTTAATTTGTTTACTTTGGTCCGCCTAAGCTTTCCGCGTGTACCATGTCATCAGCGGCAGCTACTGCTGAGACCCCCAGCTACTGCCTCACCTATATAAGCTCCACAACGGACCAGGATCCCTCAAGGGAAGCTAGGCAACTTAACAAGGAGGTGTGTACTTCCAATACTGGTTGCTCTATTTCAGAGCCTAATAGTACGCTAGCTCCCCCGCAATGTGAGTTATTTTTGTCTTCATTATTTCCTGTCTCAGCTGGACAGCCTTTTTCTCCCTGGGAAATCTGGACAGACACCACAATCATCAAGGCAATTTGCAAAGCGGGGCCACAGGGCCAGGACTACACCTTGTTACTGGACTCAGTCAAATCCTGTCTGAACCCAAATCTGTAGAGGTACACTGTTAAGAACCACCTCCTTTTCCATGGAACCCAATCTACTAACCTCCCTTCCGTCAACCAAGAATTAAACAGCTTACCTGACAGTGTTATTCAGTTAGATGACACATTTCTGCCAGGAGATTTGCNACTCCCTTGTTACCGCTCTTTGCACACTGCAACCCAGAAAGAGACTGTGAATGTTCTGCCTTTTGGTGATTTTTGAAGCTTGACTCCCCAATTTTTCCCCTGATTTTGTTCTGTGATAATAATACAATAATACAATATCTATGTATGTACAAAGACTCTCCCCTTATATACCCATCACTCCTGCAGCTCCTCACCCACAACTCCTCCACCATTCCTGCTCCCATTGAGTTCCCACACCCCCAAATCCCCGCTGATCTCCACTCCCTGTAGCACCACCCCAATTCGACCACCCCCTGTGTCTGCCTCATTCCTCAGGCCCCTCACTGCGCAACCTCCGGACCCCCTTGGCACTCCGCCAGCCCATCTTTTGAGCCCCCTGCAGCGCCCTCCAAAATGACTCACATTCGCCTGATCCTCCTCCGATGCCCACTCAAGCCCCCTAATTCACCGCCTGCACTTTCTCCGTCTCCAATGGAAGCTTGCTTATTCCGGCTGACAAAAGCAAAATTTAATCCACTCAGCTAAACAAAAGCCCTGAGGATACTTTCCTTTGTTT
Organism: Puccinia sorghi; assembly: GCA_001263375.1. Classification (NCBI taxonomy): domain Eukaryota; kingdom Fungi; phylum Basidiomycota; class Pucciniomycetes; order Pucciniales; family Pucciniaceae; genus Puccinia; species Puccinia sorghi. The sequence continues at coordinate 19,157 of LAVV01015049.1, forward strand.
ACTTTGGTCCACCTCAGCTTTCCGTGTGTACCATGTCATCAGCGGCAGCTACTGCTGAGACCCACAGCTACCTATATAAGCTCCACAACGCCAGTCTGGCTTTTGCGGCGTTGGTCACTAGGGGGTCTTTGTTGATTTCATGAGCCGTGGCATCCTTGAATCATGGGTGAATCTGGCTGTACACATCACCAACAAGCTCAGAAAGAGGCGGGGACAGGGCCTTCTTGTTGTCAACCAATCCCGCCTTGATGATGTGTCCTAGGAAACTTTTTTTGGATTTAAGGATGTTGGTGATGTGTCGAGTTTTTTGACAGCTTGTAAGTCGTTGCTCCAGTTGGGAGGGAGGTTTGCCGTGTGGAAATGATCATCCTGCACATTGATCAATTCCTGTTTGGGGATAAAGGGAAATGATGAGCACAGTCCGGAAACTGTGGCTCCAATGCTTACCTTGATAATGGTGAAAGGTGATTTAACTCCACAAGACTTTGCGCCAGGCTTGCGTCCATAGGCCTGGAGATCCGGTTTCAGCAGGATCTGGTGTATGTTGAAGCGGATAAATACCCACAGGGAGGTGTTTTGTCGGGGTCAGACCGTGTTGCTGATGGGGGCGGAGGTGGGGTTGGCTGTGAATACATTCCGGTTTCCACTTCCTGAAGGCCTGTGAACATCATCATGAGGGCCGCAGGAAGCCGTTCTTGTTCTGGAATCTGTAAGTGAGCGCAACAGTCAACCACACTCAGAAAATTATTTGATGAAGGAGTCAATCTTACTTGAAAGAGTTGCTGAACTGCACCCAGGAGCTCTTCCCTGTTGTTATGATTACGCATGAGGGACTTGGCTTGGTCTTGGAAGGACATCAGCATGTCAAAACAGGCCTGCAGAGCTGTGGGAGGCCGACACCTGGCTAGATCAAACTCAACCCATAGAGTCGGAAAGCTGACCAGTTGAGTTTGATTGGTGATCCACATTGCTTGCAGTCAAGGGGTCTTGGTGGGCACCACGAGAGGTGTATGAATAAGGGGGTTGTCCGGCGTGGATGGCCAGATGGGGATGTCGGATTGGCCCAGCCTGCCTGGGGCTTACTTCATTCTCCGTGGTGGCTGACTGCTCTTGGTCACACGGGGTGGTGAGGGAGGTAGGGGGGGCTGGGTTTCTGTAGGAGGACCTACCTTGCTGTATCCAACTGGTCCGGAAATGTATGGACAAGGTGACACCATTAATTGATTGGGTACGGGTTGAGCTTGCCGGAATTGGTTCTGGGGGCCCTCTGACAGAAGTCAGGCTGCTTTCGCCAATCATTTGGGGAGGGGCAGCGGCACTTGGTTGGGTTTCAGCAATTTGGTGAAGATGGAGGGGGGGAAAGAGAACTTGATACACATCAGAGAAGGACTCTCAGTTACCCACTCTTGTGAAGTAGTACTACTTCATGAGAGCCACAGATAGGCCTTTCAAACCACCCATTAGTTGTAATAGCTTCCAACTATCTAGCAATCATTTTCCTCCTCAGAGCATCTTGACCAATTATTATTGTTATTATTTGTCCCACAGCAGTCTCACAATCAGTATCCACTTCCACTTCTCTGCATCAACAAGGTTGAAACCACACCTCAAGGCTGCATTTTATAAAGAGAGAGATCTATGAAAGACAGTTTGGGTGTGTCAAGATATAAAAGATACGATATCAAAAAAAAAATAATTCAACCATGATGCTTCTCTTCTCTTTTGATCATAAAAAGAAAAAAGAAAAATAATAAAAAAGAAGTCATCATCATGAACTGCGCTAGCAGTTTACTTGATTTTTTATGTAAAAGAAAAGAAAACTCATCAACTTTTTTAGGGGGGGGGGGAGGGG
>LAVV01015060.1:5914-18193 GCA_001263375.1 Puccinia sorghi
TGGAGATAATCCCCCAGTTGGGAAACCCCTGGCGAGTCCCAGAGGGGGTTACAGGATCATAACAAGGAGCCTGTTAGTCCTAGGTCTTGACCAGGACTTGAACCAAGGGCCTTATGAAAGCGTTATAAAGGGTTTGATAGAATATATAAGGGTTGATGTGATTGTAAAACTGTAATATTGAGTGGCTGATAATACTATAGAGTGACAAGAAGTCCAGTGTTTATAGGGAATAATGACTAATAAGGTGTGTATAATTAAACTGTCATAGATTGCCAGATATAAAAACCAAACTAAACAAGCAAAAAATGAGCATCAATAGAAAAGAAATGACACTATTAACTCTGGAAAACTAGCTTACTTTGCAAGCAAAAATTCTAAAATCAAGTGTTATTCATTTCTATATTTCTCTCTTCCCTTCTTGTATTATTTGGTTTCAAAGGCTACCTCATCTTTGTCTTCTCTTTGGTATCTTCAGGTACTATGACTTGCATCACATCCCCTCTCTCCTCTCTGAGGTATGTAGTTCTTTCATTCCTCTAAGGCTGTGCCTAATGATATGACCTCTTCTACCCATCTGTCCAGCCCCTCAACCCCTCTGATTCTGTCAATGCCACCTGCCTACAACATACAAGTCGGGAATCTGATCCTGTCAAATCTGCCTGAATCTATCACAAAAATCCTCCAATGTTGTTGAGTCCAATACACTTCTGCCAAATCCTGTGAAATAATTCCTGATCCTGTGCTCTATGATATTCTGTGAAAGTTGGTAGTTAACATTGTCTGATGGGGAGTAGAAAAGTTAGTAATCCTATAAACTGTAGCCATGTTTATAGGATTAGGGGGGGAGGGGAGGGGGGTTGTGGGTTGTATAGCCTGTAGTCCATAGTGTAGTGCCAACATGAGCCAGTACGCACTGTATTCCTTTTATTCTCTCACTACAAAAGTGCATTCCACTTTTGAACCAACCCGACTCAATTCCATCCTCTGGTCCAAAGAATTAGCATCAAAATATCCCATCAAAGAAAAGATAGAGGAAGCATATCTGATTGTGTGAGATAAGTATATGGTATTATCCTTCCAGGAAGATGATGACCTGCCCAATCTTTCTGCATGTATGATCCCTGTCTCTCAGGAGTCTAGAGCAGCCCTTGCCCATGTGGGCTGCTCTGAGGAAAATAGTTTCTCAGCAAGTGCTGAGATGGACAAGCTGTATGATCCCCTCAACCAAAAACCCCAACCTCAACATTCCTGGCAAAACAGTACTCTGCTGGGTGGACACCAAAAGAAAAGAGTACTGGCCCTCCATTAAAATTCTAAATTCAAGTGGTAATGAATGGGACAATCCCTCTTGTACCTATCAAATTAATTGATTTCTCCCTCCAATGTCTGGAGTAGAAAGAAAAATATGGGACATGAACACTCTACAATTTATTCCAGGGGCCAAAAGGTGAAAACTGTTGGTGGTTAGCTATTTGTGCAGTCCCGGTGGTGATCCCTAAACTTGGTGAGGAAAAGGAACTAGCGCTAGGTGGGAATGTTGTGACAGTAGTATGACCATACATAGTATCACTTGTAATTGACTACGGCGCAGAAAACACATGTATATATAGCTGTACTACTAAAATTTATTATGCAATCAATCCATCCTTTTACCATATCATAACAGGAGCAACAAAAGACTAAATACAAGGCTATGCTGTAGCACAGCTACAATTGAGATCTTCAGAATCCTAACCATCCACCTATCACCTCCATATCACAACCAAGTCAACCGCAGTCTCTAACAATTTATCCTGTCTGTTTCACACTATTGTGATAATTAAATTTATTTGGATTGTGTCTTGAAAGTCAATTTATCCACCTCCACTCTAGATAGCCACCAAAAAACCAACCCTTCATCTCCTATCAATAGTTCCCCGTCTTTGGCAGCAAGCTTGCAGTAGACTGCCTTCCTAAATATATCTGTATCACACCCAATTTCACACACAGCACCATCCCAAAAATTCATTGGAATCCCTCTGTGAGCTTGTCCTCCCATCTTACCTCAACAACTACTACCAACCAGTTCTCTGGAATGACAGCTAAATTTGAGTTGACATATAAGGACAAACCCGCCATTCCGAAAAGGCGTCTTGAGCTTGAAAAGAAGAAGATTGAGCTCCAGATAGCCGCTCAACACAATGCAGGGCAGGATCTACAAGAAGACAGAGAAGCTTCTCAATTAGAATTTCAGAGGGATCGTGATGAAAATTAAGAGCTGATTGAAAGTCAGCATTGGAGCTACATCGGATTGAACGCAAGGATCACATGAAGAAGTTTTGAGGCTCAACAGTTAGAAAACCAGTATGAGTGCAACAACCTCAGGAAGAGAGAGAATCATGATGACTCTGGCATCAAGAAGGATGTCAAATGTCATGCAATTCATTCAAAAGAGGAATAGAACATCAGAGATTCAAGTGATCATCCAGATGATTTTTGGATGATCTACACAGGTCGCACCTCTGTATATTGATTTCATCTTATGAATATTTTTTCTTCCTTTTATCTGACATTGTTGTTTTTTTTCTTGGCTCATGTTTGAGTCTTATTATGTTCTCTTGTTTATTTTTTCCTTTTTTTATGTCATTCCAATGATTTCTATCTGTTTTTCACATATTTAGAGTCTTCAAAATTGGAACATGAACTCATCATCACATAATTTTTTTCTGAAGGGACTAGTCAAAATGAATAAATGTTTTGAAAATCCCCTTCCAAAAAATAAAACTATGCTGTTAAGTCTGTTATTTTATGATTTTATTTTTCAATTTTGAATACCCTAAGTTTCTTTAACAAGAAGCTTGGATTTTATTTTTTTTAGATGGTTTCTTATAACTAAAATGGTGGTTAAAAGCAAAAAATACAAGGTTGAAACTGGTGCAGGCTTGAAAACAAATGATGCAGAGAGAATCTCACCAACCATGGCCATCCCACCTACACCACTTGCATTTCTTCCATTTCCTGGACATGATTCCCATACACTTTGGCCATATACTGGGAATTAAACATCCCTTTTTAGTCTCTCAAACCCCTATAAAATCAGTCTTAATGGGGAATTACTACTAATATTACCCCTGTCCTTTCACTACTTCATTGGAATCATCAAATTATGTGCTTCCCAAATCACCTTACTAAAACAGAAAAACCTTCTACTTCCAGCCTGAAACTCCTTGCCCAAAAGTTTGATTAATAATGCATGAAGGCACAATTTCTCCTCATTCTATGACAAGCCTTCCAACCAAGCTCGCCACTTCTTACTTCAAACCTCTGGAAAATGCCCTCAGGAATAAATTACCCAGGAAGTGGAAAAGAAAACAGACAACTTTCAAGTGAGTACATTCCCTTGCTGATTAAAAATAAACAACAGGCTGATTGAGATTGTCAAAAAAAACAGGTTGACGGAGGGAGAATTTTTATTTTAACAAAGTATATATCTTAATCACTTAATAATGCAGAAGGTCAGACAATTCTGACAGCGGCTTATAACTCAATCAGAGGGGCTAAAGGTTCCTCTGCAGAGAGACTGAGGAGGGAGGATAAATGTTTCCCTCAACAGGATCAGTAGGGCAAGAGCAGATGAGTTTTTTATGCAGGAACATGAGTGGAATTTAATAACTAAATACAACTGGGGCTGAGTTGTGGGCCCTCAGATGGTATTTTGAATAATAATTGACACTTTTTTGAGGCCAGAGGAGATGACTAAGTGGCATGAGAAGAAAAGGAATAAGAAGGTGACAGGCAAATTTTCAACAGAGATTCAATTTGTGATAATATTTGACAATGAAACAGGGGAAAATCATCAAAATAATGGGCTTATTCCACCTATTTTAAGAGACTAAGAATCAATCAACCCCCACAAACTCTTACTCCAAAAATAAGAGTTGGGGAGTGGTCAACTCATCCCATGATGTCCCCATTGAGGTAACTGTCAAAGTTACCTCATTTGAGAAGTTCCAGTCGCTTTTCATATCTGCTTGCAACAATCACTTCAGTGGCTCCGGGGACATTATTTAAAAGGGACTCACTGCTTGGCCCCAGGAAATATACTAATCCAGGAGCATTTCTTGCATCCATGATTTTGCCAAAAAATATAAAGTCAAGATTGGCCTATCCTGAAAATACTGAAAATGGCTTGATGTGGCTTTTGAGGTGGATAGGTTGTATTTCAGCTCCTGCTTAAAAAATAAAAAACCCATAAATGCTTGCCAAACAGGCACAAATGGAAGATCTTTTGGCCCCTCAGGCCTTAAAAGATGAATCCATACAAGAATCTAGTGGGGAGAGAAAGGCACGTGAATCCAACTCTGGAACCAATGGTTCTGATGAGCTTGATCCCAAGGACTGGGACACCATCAACGTGTACATGAAAATTCTTTATGCATTTCACTTTCTAAATGCAAAGTACAATAGACGCAACCCAGTGTATCTGTAACCCACTGAACCCACTTGCAACATACTTCTGACGGTCAACGGTTGCCAGAAATAGGAAAAATAAAAGGTATGTTATTTCATTATCAATCTGAATTTGCCAACCTGCTGACTTCATATTTTTTTTGGGTGTAAAGATGGGGTGTCTTTCATTTCCTAACAAGCCTCTCTTCAATTCATAACACTATTTTCCGCCAAGAAGGCTCACCTCATAAATTCAACTTCAACAAGTGACAGCACCTCTAATGCCAAGGACTCAAGCTTGAAACTATGAGTTGAATTTCTGGTGGCTAAGGCATCTAAAAAATGAGAGGAAAAATTAAACCAGATTTTTTTATATTTCCCCCCCTCACTCCTCACCTACATCAACTTCCTGCACTATCTATCTTAAAGCCAAACCAGGTGCCACGGCTTTATTCCCCATTGGATTCTATTATAGCAATCTGATTTTTGGTGTACACACTAATGTCTGAAGTAGTATGTGTGCCTGTTCCATTGCCTGGTCTCTCTGACAAATCTCATATGTCTTACCTACCTACTGCTAAAATAAATCATTATTATCTGTAAAATGCTTTTATGGCCAATATTCTAAGTATTTGTGATTGAATGTCTTGAAATGATATAAAAATATGGGCTGTATTTTCTATGGAGTTGCAAGGAACGCCGTGGGTGTGACTGATGGCCATCTGAGCCAAAGAACTTATCCCCAAATTGAAAATGAGGTGAGGAACTGATCATGTGATCATTTCCTCAAAGTATGCACATTCCAAAGGGTTTGCCATGTCTGACTCACAGTCTGCATGGTCATAACAAATTTTTGATAGAAAATATTTGAAATTAAAATCATCATGAATTATTGCTAATATTTTGTGTGAGCTATTTATTCCATGCATACAAATACTTAAGAGGAAAAAGAAAATTTTTATTGATATAAAAATGAAGGAAGTTACTTGTATTGAGGTGGAAGATTATATGCACATTTATTATACTAGTTATTCAAAAGCTCTGTAGTAGCAACTTCAAAAGGTGGATCATATTTCCCAGGCCGAGTCCAAAGCATAAAAAAGAACCCGTATATTTTGGAGTCAAGAATTAATTTCAGAAAAGCACAGCTCAATGGGATTCAACTCCGGGCAGTATTACGGAATGTATATCAGCATCACACAGAGCCTGGATTCTGTCTCCCTGGTGGATTTTGTCATTTTCCTACACCAAGATGGAGTTGACTGCTGGGTACCTGTTCAGTTGGGGGATCTGATGAAAATTGTAAGTGTTATTTTTTTATCAATTAGGTAAAAAACATATACTGACCAAATCATGATTTCAAAAATGTTTGAATTCTTTTTGATTAAATTTGTGGCCTCATAAATTCACTTTCAGGATAACATGAAACCCAATAGCCAAACATACTATAGGCTGGGCATTTTTTCAGATGATCAAGTGGTGAGCAGATTTCCCTTGAGTAGATTGGACATAGTTTTTCAGAGGTCACTATTTCAGACAGCACTTTCATCTGCAACATGACAAGCCTATCAAAGCCGCCAGTCAAATGATTAAATCTATACCAATGATTAAGATTTAATGGATGGCAGCCTTGCCTGTAAATACCATTAATTCTGGTGAAAAATGTCACATTTTTTCTGTCAGCCTCCTGCTAGTCAGTACAGCACAGAGGGCAGACAAAGGGATAAGGTACTCATCCCTGATGGTCAGGTAGGCCCAGTGAAAGTAACGGATGATGGAACACTTCAGCCAGTAAGATGCATTGTAAGCATGCCTTGCAAGCAATTGAGTTATATGCCTGCTTAACAGCAGGCTGGAATATGGAGGAAGAAAGTGAGCTGCAAGGGGGACCTCTACTGGGCTCTGAGGAAAGAGTTTTTCCCCCAGATCCTCAAGACCACCAAACCCGCTACATTACTTCTATAGAAAAAGTCTCTAGCTTGTGATTGGGCTTGGGGGTTCAACACACGACCCACCCTTTTTTTTTCCACGACCCACAGGACGTTGCCCCGCTGGTCCATGTGGGTTGTGGAACCAATTCCACACACTATGGTTTGGGTTTTGGTTTAAAACCCACGACCCCGGTGGGTTGGGTCGCACCCCCAATTCCTTTGGGGAATTGGCGGGTCCCGGGGCCAAATCCAACCCCCGGCAGGGGGGTTTGGGTCGCGGACCCAATCCACTTCTGTGGTTTTGGGTCGCTCAAATGTGGATTCCAAGCCATCGCCTGGGCTTTGGGAAGTGGTCAAGATGTAATTGGATTTCCAGAAAGAAATCTATGCTGATCCCCAGGCTCAATTGGAATTCTACTTGAATCAAGGCTTTGTCGATGAAATTGAAAAAGTGCCTCAGAGAATAGACATTGAAAAGTTAGGACCTTGTGATATTGCTCACTGGATGAGCATGCCAACAACAGGGAATCTTATGTCAGAGGTTTACAATTGGCCAGTATTTTACTATGGAAAATATTGGAGTCAAACTTTCTTCCCATCAACCACCCTCCCAAAAAACAATCCACCAATTTTCTTAGGTCTGACAGAAACCTGGCATTTTGTGGTCTTGAAGATAAAGGATGAAGATTTGTTTCCTATGGCTCAATTTGAGAAGAACTGGGAATGGATTGCCACCCCAGAGGCAATTCAGTGGGAAAATAGGTATTTGAGGTGTTTTGATTTGACTGAGAGGCTTAAAATGGAGACTGGTTTTGATAAATGTACATTTTAGTTTTATTATGGTGTTTTGATTTGACTGAGAGGCTTAAAATGGAGACTGGTTTTGATAAATGTACATTTTAGTTTTATTATACATCTTTTTTTTACCTCCTGTTTTTCTTGATTTTCTTCAAACAATCATTTTGCTTTTAATTTTATTTTAAAGTGATAAAAAATGATCAAAATATTATTTTTTGCTTTTTGCAATTGACTGTATTCTGATATGAAATGATCCAGATATTGATTGGAGCATTCTTTATGTTTGAATTCAGGAAATCAAATGTGTGATGTCATATTACTATTATTTTTGAAATTGGGTGGGATTAGTTCTGCGACCCAAAATCACGCCAGGGTTTTAGTTCGGCAACCCACCACCGGTGGAATTAATTCCACAACCAAAAACCAAACCGGGTTTTTGGTTGGGCAACCCACCCCCCGCCGGCAATAGGTTATTAGAACCGAAATGCCTTCTTTTCATATATTCCTCTGTCTCTGGTTTTTTAACCCTGTAGGCTTGCTTCCTACCAGCCCCTCTATAGTCTAGAGGAGTGGCTTGCCAGGGTTTGATATACATGTGTGCTCATCAGAGGGAGACCCTCTGATACTCCTCTCTGGTGAGAGATATACTTCTTTCTTCCTCCACATACCTTGGTGCTAGGCGTTGTGGTATGGCTTTTTGGTGGAAAATTTTTGAAGTTTTTATTTTAAGATGTTTCTCCCTTATTTTATACATGTATCACAGGTTTCACAAATATTTCTCTTATTTTTACTCATAATTAGCTTGTAAATACACAAATATTCTTGTATAGTTTTATTATTTATCTCTTTTTTTTCCTCCTGTTTTTCTTGATTTTCTTCAAACAATCATTTTGCTTTTCATTTTATTTTGAAGTGATAAAAAATGATCAAAATATTATTTTTTGATTTTTTCAATTGACTTTATTGTGATATGAAATGATCCACATATTAGTTGGATCATTCTGTATTTTTGAATTCAGGAAATCAAATGTTTAATGACATTTTATTATTATTTTTGAAATTGGGTGGGATTAATTCTGTGACCCAAAATCACAGGTTTTAATTTTGCAACCCATCACCCATTGAATGAATCCTGCGACCAAAAACCACGCCGGGTTTTTGGTCGCGCAACACACCCCCCACCAGCAATAGGTTATTAGACCCGGGACCCGCACCATAGCGTGCGGAATTGGTTCTGTGACCCACACGGACCAGCGGGGCAACATCCTGTGGGTCACAGAACAAAAAAAGGGTGGGTTGTGTGTCAAACCCCCTTTTTTATTTGATTTGAAACATCCCTGGGGTTTAGATGATGGAAAAGGGAGTTCAGGTATGATCAAACCCAACACAAGCCCCTCTACTTCTGATTGGTGCTGCAAGTGGCCAATCACCAACCACAGGGAGGTACTTGTGTGTGTAAAACTGGATTTAAGCTGTGAGTCCTTGGGCTCGAAATTTGTTGTGACCTAGGTCACTTCCTTACTTGGCTGCGGCTCATCACAGAGGTAAAGGTACTCTGCCTTTGGCAAGCCAGTGTTTATAGCAATTGTCATATACAAAAAATAATTACCAAATAGGTTCTAACAGTTTCTGAGCCCTTAAATGTGTCTATCCCCTGAATCACAGTCATCAAGCTGAAGAACTAATCTGATGTAAGATACCTCTAGTGCCGACAAAGAGTTACCGGCCTTTTTTTTCACATTTTTCAAACTAGTCTGACATACATCCCAGATTCCTTTCCTCCTCACATTTTTTTGTCATCCTAAAATCATAGAGAATCTCAAGATCAATGGACCCCCACACTCAAGGTGCTTATGGTCAGATCCGGCTATTCCTTGCTGATCTGAACCTGGTTTTAGGTTCCATGCCCAAAATTGCTCTGTGCAATCTACCCCCTGGTCTACAGCCATTTCCTGCTGGTTGTCTCACTGGAATCCAGACCTACTTCAACCAGGTGGAACTGCTGTCTTGGTATGATCTTGATGGATAGCATTACCCAACACAACGGTGGGCCAGTTACACTAACAGTAGCGTTAGTGTAGCGTAGTGTTAGCTTTTTTAAGCTACGATTCTCAAAGGTTAGTGTTAGTTGCAGATTCTGGACAACTAATGCTACAATTTTTTTTTTAAAAAACAAAGTAACTGTTAACGTAGTGTTAGTTCTCCTGCCAAAAAGAAAACTAACGCTACCCAAAAACCTGGTTAGTTGTTGTGTAGCGCTGTTAGCTGCTTCAGAAGTTACGCTACACATCCAAGTGTAACCTTTAATAAGTTTCACTAACAGTTAGCGTAACTGTTTATGTCAGTTACACTAACATTCAGCGTAACCAATGGTAAGTTACGCTGATTGTTAGCGTAGCTTAGGACTATAAAATAAACCTGCCCAAATTAATGACAACACTTGTCATTATTCCAGATAGTATTTACAAAAAAAAAAAAAAAAAATCAAATTTAACAAAAAACCAATTTTCTTTTTAATTATCAGATCCAAAGAAAAACAAAATCACAACTCATCAACAAATTACTTCTTTTGTTTTTCAGANTTCTCCCTTATTTTATACATGTATCACAGGTTTCACAAATATTTCTCTTATTTTTACTCATAATTAGCATGTAAATACACAAATATTCTTGTATACAACCTCTCATGTTATTTATTTTCTATTTTCATATATGTTGTATCAGTGGTGAGGCACATGGTGGAGGATCCTCCCTAAATCTAGAGCATGTCATGTGGGAAATAAAGTGTGTAGGCAAAAACTCCACCTGATAAGTAGTACCTAGAATTGCAGTAGTGGAGGTGACAGCATGACGGGAAAGCAGCTGCACCATAATAAGCATGTGTTGGCAGCATCCAGGGTGCATGGAACAGCTAGAATATTCCATTTTACAGCTGAAGTGACATCATAGTGGAGGAAATGCATGGTTACTAGGCAACCTGCACAGAATGAAATCATAAATTCACAGCACTTGGTTTTTCCCACCAGCAATAACCCCTCACTTGCTTATCTCACCAGAATAAATAGCTCACAGTTGTACATAAAGAGGCTCTCCTCTCAGCTGTTTTAGTCACCCATATTCACCCATGGAATCATTCACTCATTTAATCATCTCATCATTCCCTTCTCACATCAGTTTTAGGGGGAACACCAGTACAAGTTATTATATATTATTTAGTTATTATTGCAGCAACTTATGAGAGGAATTTATAAGTACAATTCATTCAAAACATTACATAAACTGGCAGAGTCATAACTACCAACCATAGTAATTTGAATCATAAAATCCCTACACCACTAGTAATTAGTTTGTTGTCTAAAAAGACACAAACTATCACTTACATAACTTTCAAGCATAGCTTGGGAGTGTTGTATCTGATATTTTGAAACAGCAGAGGCTTCCTCAATTCATCCCTTTCCAAATTCAGAAAAAAGGATTTAAAAACCACTTCTTGAGTCTTACACCTGTGCTTCAAAAAAAACATCCTCACTGCAAACATTTTTTTTTAAAAAAATGCATAGCTATTTTGAATTTTTTTCTGTTTCCAATATTTTTTTTCAATACAATTAAAATACCCATATTAACTTCTCACAGAGACTGATTTCAGAGGGGGAAAAAAATCAGTCAATCCTGCCAGGTTGGAATTATTCTGTATCCTAGTTCTATCTCTTGATCTATATTCCTTTCATATCCTTATTTTATCTAATCCCCTATATGCATCCTTCCAAATATCCCAGTTCAAATTGGGTTTCACCCAGCTTTTGAAAACTTCAAACATAAAATTCTCAGGATATTTGTTTCTGTCATTGGATTTAGCTGCTTTGGACCAATATGAGAATTGGAGAAAACAAATAAAAATGGTGTTCAAGGTCCCCATGTTAGCCAGATTAATAAGAAGAAAGCTTTCAACAACCAAGAAATGAAACATCCACATAAAACCAAACCCATGCAACCTTTTATCTCAGATATGATAATAAATCAGAGAGTCTTTAACAGAACAAGGTATATCATGAATATTTCAGAAGTATGCACCTATTCCTGATGTTCTATGATTCAATTCTGATTTCAGATCTCACAATGGCCTGTTTCACATTGGGTTAAAAACCATTTTTAACCCACATGGCATAAAAGTTTGACATTTTTTTTATCCAAGTGCTCAGTTTGTCCAAAAGGGTAAATCTGACGAAAATTAATTCATGTTAAATTTTATAAATATCCCTTTCTCTGGGGTGGCATAGCTTTCAAAAGTAAAAAAGAAAAGAAGCTATGACACACCCCAAAAAGGGAAATTTATCACATTTAACGTGAAATAAATTGGACCATTAGGGGGTATCAAATATCACCAAATCCATGATTATCTAATCAACTGGTTTCAACAAATCCACACTTTCAACAACCGTTGAGAAAATTTGCAAATATGTATTTAATTTCACCACCACATATCAAGTATAACTGTTAAAACCACATTTTATTGTCTGAAAACCGACGGATTCCCACATATATCAGCCTCAGGTTCAAATAAACTTCCATTATTCAACCACATTGCCTCCTCCCATCCACAATTCAACCATATCCACTCCTCCCTTCCTTTTTTAATCACTTCAACAATGCAATCTTATCCTTCATTTTTCAATCACTTCATTTTGACCTAGGTATGCCACTTATCAATTTCATCCCAAGGCACTAATAACCCCATATTACTCTTTGCCTTTTCCAGAATCATTCCTCCAAGAAATAAATCATTCCTCCAAGAAATAAATCCAATAAAAAAACATCTACATCCAAGAAATATACCCCCATGCCCAAGAAAGCTTCCCCTAAACCCACAAAAACGACTACTAAGAAGCCAGCCATCCAAAGAAAGTCAAAGAAAAACAGAGGTAATGATTCATCTGAAGATGATGATGCTGACAACAGCTGGACAATTGAAGAAACAGGACTACCTGGTAATCATTGAATGGCTCAAGATTGAACGGAATTACGATAGCTGCTTTGGAACTGGGAAGGCTTGTGCCGTTGTTCATCCAGCAAAAGGTAAAATCAATGGCTTTGAGATGATGGCTATCAATCTCCGCAATCAATC
>LAVV01015137.1:25136-36299 GCA_001263375.1 Puccinia sorghi
TTACGCCACTTCATCAGCTACCATCAAGACGACTGGGCAAGGCTGCTACCGACTGCTGAGTTTGCCCACAATAACCACGACCATGTCTCAACAGGCATCTCACCGTTCAAGGCAAATTACGGGTTCAACTTGTCTTACGACTGTACTCCATTCCGTGAAAGTGTCCAAAGGTTTATTATATGCGCTACAGGGGAGGGGCTATGGCATGTATTGATGATATTGGGAGCTACTATAATTATAAATGATAAATTAAAGGTGCTTCCAGATGATTAAATACATACTAACAACGCATACTATTGGTTTTCAGTTACTCTAATGTTAAGGTTACATGTAATATACAATAGCTTAGACTCAAGATAAAATACAATCACCAAAAGGTAAGACAAAACCTGGCAAAACCTGGTAAGTCTTTTAAAGGATAGACAGGTCTAGTCAAGACTAAAAAAATATATATATATAATTTAAGCAGCGTGGTCCTGCTGCATATCAGGGAATGGGAAATAACAATTAAGGTGTTATTTATATAAGATCTGGAAGAATAAGATTATAAAGAACTATGGTGAGGGCTTTTATGGATTTTCCCTACTTGGGGAATACAGGTATGTTAATAATATCTCTGTGGCTAAAAATTGATAAGGTTGATCTAGCTTTGATAGAGGCTACTATATATAGTAATTCTGTATTGAAATCAGAAATCTAAATTGAAATATTGATTCAATATTCTTCATCATTGTGGAGTACTATTAGAGGGGTAATTCTTTCAAAGCAAATTCCAATTTTAATAGCTTTATCTCGTTGTGCCATTGATTTTACCCTCAGAGGATCTTTACAAAATATTATTATTTGTCCCATAGGAGTCCACACCAGAAGCCCAAATTTCATTCAGCATCCAGCCACATGGGCTAAATGTGGCCAGAAGTATGATGCAGCAAGGATGACTCGGCTTTCTTGCAAGAAAATGGTTGGAAATTTTGTAACCCTCACAAGTGTAACATTATCAGAGCCAACGGTGGGCCAGCTATGCTAGATGTAGCGCTAGTGTAGCGTAGTGTTAGCTTATTACGCTACCCTACCATAAAGCTACTGTTAGCGCTAATTTTTGAAAACTAACGCTACAGGATTTTGAAAAACAAATGTAGCGTTAGTGTAGCGTTTGTTGAGCCCCACAAAATACAACTAACGCTAACCAAATTTCCTGTTAGTGGTGTTGTAGCAGTGTTAGTTGTCAAAAACGCTACACTAACCAGTAGTGTAGCTTGTGTATCAGCTACGCTAACTTGTAGCGTAGCTTGTGTATCAGCTACGCTAACTTGTAGCGTAGCTTGTGTATCAGCTACGCTAACTTGTAGCGTAGCTTGTGTATCAGCTACGCTAACTTGTAGCGTAGCTTGTGTATCAGCTACGCTAACTTGTAGCGTAGCTTGTGTATCAGCTACGCTAACTTGTAGCGTAGCNTCAAACAAACCCAAAACTACAACAAGGGATCCATCAGCTTTTGAAATCTTGGAAAAGAAAAGGAAGACAGAATACAAGGAAGAAGAACAGAAGAAGAAGAAGGCCAGACTAGAAGAAGCTAAGAATGTTGGAATATTGCTGTGAATTTCCTCTTTTTCTTTCAGCCTTGTGATATTTCTGTGTTTCTTCTCCTTTCGATTGTTTCCTTTCATCCTGTTTTTTCCTTGTTTGGCTTCCTCTCTCAATCCCATCTCAATCCACAATCTCACTTAAATCACCACTCTCAACTCACAACTCTCAACAACTCGCTCAATCCTTCAACTCTTCAAACCTGTTTCTCTCTGCCTGATGAGACCTTACTGTTAGAACCTCTTCAAAACTCTCCGCTGACTTCTATTTCTTCAGTTGGCTTGTCATCTCCTTAATTCTCTTCCTTCTTCACTCTCTTCTTCAGCTCCTCTCATCAGTCAGACCTGTCCATGTCACCTGTTGGTTATTTCTTTTGACCTTCTCTATCTTTTGATTCATGTTTTCTGATTTCTTCTTCCAGTGTTTTGGCTCTAGTTAGCGTAATCAAAATATTTCAATCACAGTTTTATTAAAGAAAGAAGAACAGGAGAGGCATAAAAAATCTAAAGTGGAAGAAGAGGCTCCAAAGAAGAACGTTTGACCCATTTGAGCTTTCAGAACACCAAATGAAAAACACCCAACTCATGATCCAGACTATATTTCCCACCTCCCTGAAATCCTTCAGCCCTACATCTCAAAAGTTCTAGATGTTGAATCCAATGGAAACTGAGGCTTAAAAGTGGTTTCATATTGCCTGGGATGCGGAAAACATGACCATCTTGCTAAGCGGAGCAAACTCCATCAAGACATCAAGGAAAGAGGTAAATGGTACAAGGACCAAACTTATATCAGTAATCTCCCCTCAGTCTTGAAGAGGATCAAGGTTGAATCCAGTAGACCCTTTAGTACTTCCAAATGGATTTCAATGCCCACAGCTGGGGATCTCATTACCAACACCTTCAAATCCCCAGTCTTCTTCAGCCAAGCTTCCATCCAAACTCCACGTGCTTGCCTATGTAGATGTTTTGGCACAGTCACTGTGCAGTCTGCACAATGACTGTGCATCAAAGCTTAGTTAAATCACTTTTGGAGAATGGTTGGAGTAACAACAGCAGCTTCCTGGGACTTTCTGCATGTCAACCGCAGGCAGTTGAGCACGTTTTTTTTGCAGTGTATAATGAAAAATATGAAAAAATAATGATACTTACAGAACTTGAGTTCTGGCCAGTTGAATTGTAGGCATGTTGGCTTTTCACCAGCGCCACCCGCTAGAAGCGGAGCTACCACAGCTCCCGACCCTCACAGGAGCTATACCAAAGCCAGATTTGGCACCAGCATAGCACCCCAGATGCTGCCTATCACCCGCAATTCTGGTGATAAGCGGCAGCAACATTTCACAAATTCCCCCAATATCCACACAGGATACAGATGCACCAGGATATACGGCCTGGGCACTCCTGGACACGACAACTGTATGTACAGGTATCACCGAGTCAAATAGACTCGGTGATACCTGTCATGGCCTAGGTATGACCGAGTTACAAGGGCTCGGTGATACCTAGCGGATGTAAACAGGCATGACCAAATCCTTTTGACTTCCTGCCCGTCCCTTGCGCTTCCAAGCCGGGGGGAAGGACGGGGACCGGCCTGGGGAGCTATAATAGCTCTCTGCGGTGTATTTTCCTGGGATCGCAGGGAGCTATGCGTGCGGCGCAGTCGCCAAACCTCGAAATATAGCTCCCCGAGATCCCTCCCGCGGTGAAGATGGTCTTAGATCATACAGAACTTCCGGTGGAGGAGCCAAACCGGGGGCGGGGAGCTAATTTTGGCTTACATCCGCAATTTAGCCCCCCCGGTGGAGATGCTCTAAGTTGAGTGAGCGTGGTGGTGGTCTGGGCTGCTTACGTCATCGCCTCGTTGCTATTTCGGATGAATCGTTAATCGATTTCCACTAAAACCAAAAAACCATCAAAACAACCACAGCGACCCTCCGATCGAAGCAACCCCCAACGAGAACTCGATTCACTTGGCAAAGCTTTGCAAGACATGGTGGTGCGTCAACACTTTCTCACTAGCACTTGTCAACTTCGCTCAGCTGCCCTCTTGACTTCAATCATGCTTGCTAGGTTTTGTCGGCGTCCATCGTCACTAAAGGCGGAAGGCGTAAGTCAATTTAAAATCTGCACAGGATCTTGAACTGCCTCTCAATCAGCCCATAACGAAGAAAAAAAAACACTAATCTAACCATTAATTCTTCTTTTTTTTCCGAAAAATACGATCCAATCGGGCAGCTGTAATATCACGACAGTTTCGAGAGTTTCCACGAGCTCGGTTGGAATCGCTTCTGGCGACGTTCCCCAAGCTGATTCCGCCGTCATCGCAGCACACCGTCATTGACGATCCCACCTCAGCGATCCGTTACGTGTATCAGCCGCTGGAGGATCTGTGGCTAGTGATCTTGACCAATCGACAGAGCAACATCTTGCAGGACATCGACACCCTCCAACTTCTCTCACGCATCGTCTCGGACTTCTGTCGCGGAACAGTCACAGAGGCTGAGGTCCTTGGCAGAAGCTTCGAGGTCCTCAGTAGCTTTGATGAGGTCGTCTGTATGGGCTATCGCGAAAAAATCGACCTTAATGGCATCCGAAGCGTCATGGAAATGGAGAGTCATGAAGAAAAGATTCAGGAAATTATCGCCAAGGTTGGCGTCTTTATTCTTGAGGCCACACCAATGCAAACTACCGTTACCCCTTATCATAGCTAATCTTTCTCTTTGAGGGACTTGGTAAATCATTTGACAGAACAAAGAGCAAGAAGCCAAGGAAGAGCTGAAGCGCCGTGCCAAGCAACTAGACACCCAGCGCCGGGAAGCGCTCAAACGTGGTCAATCGGATGTCTACTCAACCGGCATGGTATTTTTTTTTCCTCTCTTGTTCTTCCCATCGCCTCCTTCATGTTGACTTTATGAAACCTGTAGGGCTCAGGAGGTGGCTACGATCGACCATATCAGCCTTCGCAGCCAGTGGCCCCTGTGGTTCGAGAGGACCCATACTCGTGAGTCCATCTTGCTAAGTTACAAAAGTCTCGGGTGAGCAGGAAGCTCAAGTTTGTTCTGAGCCACATTCAAACCGCAGAAGCCGCACAACAGTTGCCGCTAAACCATTCAAAACAAAAGGCATGCAACTCGGCAGTAAATCCAAATCTCAGGGCGTCTTGGTAGGGTTTTTTTTGCAGTATGTTAGACCTTGGGAGAGTCGCTGAACATGCCCTTCTTTTAATGATCTGGGGGGAAATTAGGGAGACGAAGACGCTGCGGCAGGCCCGTGGCCTCCTGTCTCTGTTATCCAAAACTCAGAATCTGCTGCTCCACCTACTAGTGCCGCCCCAGCTTCAGCAGCAAAAGCAGTGGATCTGAATCCCTTTGCGCCAGAGACACAAGAAAAGTGAGTGATCCCCATGGTGTGAAGGTTGGCTCAAAAGCAGAGTGGATAGAACTGACGGCAAGCTTCTCAGTGTTCATCTGGTACTCCGAGAGAAGTTGTCGGCGGAGCTAGCCCGAGATGGAGGCTTGGCGCCGAATTCCACTGGCATCAACATCTCGGGCTCTTTGGAGTTGAAGGTTGCGGCAGATAGCGAGACGAAGATCTGGGTCAATCTCAATCATGGCGTCTCTAAAGGCACCATCCCAGCTAGCGATATTCAATTCAAAACCCACCCAAATGTCGACAAGAAGGCTTGGGCTGATAGTCGAGTGATCAAGTTGAAGGACGCCGAACGTGGGTTTCCGACTAAGCAGGGCTTAGCAGTCTTGAAATGGAGACTGACCTCCAAGGACGAGACGTTGATTCCCATTTCGAGTAAGTAATTGTTATACCCATGGCGTACAGCAGCTACAAGTAAGGTCATTTATTCCAACGAGTAACATGGCTTTTTTTTAAAAAAAAAATTGATTGATTTTGTAGTCAATTGCTGGCCGACCAGCAACGATGATGGAGGGTGCGATGTGAACATTGAGTACGAGGCGGAAAACGAGAATGTGCAACTGCACAACCTAGTGATCTCGATTCCCTTACCGTAAGTGTGTGGTATGCATTAATCTAAACAAGTCAAATGCTAAGCCGTTAATCTTTTTGTTTGTGGATGATGCAGGGATGGCTCTTATCCGAAAGTGGCACAATGTGATGGGACGTACGAGATCCAAACGGAGGAGACGGCAGTTCTGCAATGGAAGATCGAGGGGGATGATGAAGGGGTTGCGCCTAGTGGGGGCTCGATGGAGTTCCACTGTCCCGACTCGGATCCAGACTCCTTCTTCCCCGTCTCGGTCGACTTTATCTCGCCAAGTATTCTTTCTCAAGTCTCGGTGAGCCTAGTTTCCCATGACATCATGTCTTTATCATTCCGTCTCTTCTTCTGTGTTGCTTAATACTCGTATTGTCTCGGTTATAACAGGTGGATCAAGTTGCGACTGTGGCTGGTGACGAGCCCATCGAGTTCTCTAGTGATGCCTTGTTGTCTACTGAAGAATATGCTGTTGTTTGAATTCCTAGCTTCTGTTAGCTCTTGTGTTTCTCTTTTTGTTTCTTTGTCGCCAAGAAATTTGTTTTGTTTGTTTCCAAGTTGAGTGTGTCCTTCACCAGAAGAAGTGTCTCTAATTTCCTCGCCCGCAAGAATGCCCGCCACTTCAACCAAACGCTCCAACTCACCAACTCAGCAATCATCCAAACAAAAAAAACCAAAAAACCCCAAAGAAAACATTGACGCGTGGCCAGCATTCTTCCAACAGCTGCAACGCGTCTATCATGTGAGTTTCCTCTTTTTCAACTCAAAGCTCTCTCTCACCTCCTGCTTCCTTTTTCCGTCAGGCCCTCAACACCGTCTTCACCTTCTGCTCAACCCGCAAGCATCTTCACACTACCATCGAAAACATGGCATCAAGCGTCGAAGGTCTGATCAAATGGTACATACATACCAGATGTACGCTTCCGTCTTCCAATGCTGACATCTCCAGTGTCGTTGCTTAGCAAACTCGAACTCGAATCCATCGCACAAATCAAAACCCTTCTACCTGACTTGATCCGGTTCACCTATGTCGATAAAGACACCTTGACTGCACTCGAGGAGATATCCGCCGCACCCTGCAAGAAGAAGCCTCACAACAAGAATCTCAATCTCTATCGCCCACATGCTCCCGACCTACAGGGCACCGTCCATCATGTTCTACTTTTTCAATTCCTCGATGGGGAGCTCAAGACTGCCCACAAGAAGGCACGCAAGCTTCCCGACCAGCTTGCGCGTCTCAAGAAGAAGCAGCTGCAGTCATCAAATCCTTCGTCCAGCCAGACGGACATGATCTTAGCTCACGACTTGCAAACACCCTCTTACTCTCCCAAAATGATGATCAAGATGGTCGAGAAACGGAACCTCAAGTTTAAGGAAGCCGTTGACGAGCTCCTGGAGGCCTGTGCGGCCGAGAACCCTCCAGTGGATCCGGCTCAGCTATTGATCGAATGTGCTATTCCAAACAATCCCATCATCATCTCGCAAAACTCCGCCACCGACTCGGACGCGTCTCAAATACAACCCGTAGACCTGGGTGCTGCCTCATCTACTCATGTGCCGACGATCGAGAAGGTCTTGGAGCAGCTCAAGGCTAGCTCATTGTACCGGGACCAGATCGTTGAGAATGGCCAACATGTCACCCCAGCTCGTCCAGCAAGCTTTCAAGATCTGCAACACTCTCAGCTCTCTCCCCAACTCTCTCAAGCCCTACAGTCTACCAAGGGAATTACCCGCTTGTACTCCCATCAAGCCAGGGCCATCGACCTGCTGGCACATGGCTCAAATGTCATTGTCACCACCAGCACCTCGAGCGGCAAATCGTTGATCTACCAAATCCCAATGCTCCAAGCCCTCGAATCCACCCAATCCAGCTGTGGACTGTACATCTTTCCTACCAAGGCTTTGGCACAGGACCAGAAACGATCACTAGAGGAGTTGATCCTCAGTTACGGCGAGCCACTTTCGAGGGTGGTTGGAGTAGAGACTTACGATGGGGATACGCCCCAGGAGAATCGGGCTGGCATTCGAAAAAATGCCAACGTGATCTTCACTAACCCAGATATGCTCCATTCCTCGATCCTGCCTTACGAAGAACTCTGGCGCCGGTTCTTCCGAAATCTGAAGTTTGTCGTGGTGGATGAGTTGCATATCTATGCCGGCCTCTTCGGCTCCCATGTCGCGATGATCATGCGCAGATTGAGGAGGGTATGCGAGGCGGTCGAGAACCCTTCGGTCCGGTTCATCAGTTGCTCAGCCACGACTATCAACCCGCAGGAGCACATGAAAACTCTGTTCGGTTTTTGCGAGGATGTCGAGCTAGTGTCTGAGGACGGAGCGCCCGCGGGCGCCAAACGCCACGTGGTCTGGAATCCGCCGCTGATCGATAACAGGGATCCCGCTCAAGGTAGGGTTAGCGCGATCGTGGAGACCTCCAAGGTGCTCCGCTTCCTGATGGAGCGAAATATCCGGACCATCGTGTTCTGTCGGATCCGCAAGACATGCGAGTTGTTGATGAAGCAGGTGCAGGAAGATTTAGTGGAGAGTGGGCGACGGGATATGAAGGGCCAGGTGCGGTCGTATCGGGCGGGATACACGACGCAGGAACGGAGACTGATAGAGGCGGAGATGTTTAGTGGACAACTGACGGGGATCATCGCGACGACGGCCCTGGAGCTGGGGATCGATATTGGAGGGTTGGATGCGGTCATCAGTCTGGGCTTCCCGCATTCGCTGTCGGGGCTGATTCAACAGGCGGGACGGGCGGGTCGACGCAGTAAGGAATCACTAGCCATGCTGATCCTAGAACAACGCGGCCTGGACCAACACTATGCGAGCCATCCGGATGAGCTTTTCGGGGCCACGGGCAGCTCGGTCTCGCTCGATCTGCACAGTCCGAGACTCCTCTTTGCCCATCTTCAATGTGCCGCCCACGAGGTCCCAGTTGTACCAGAGTCCGATCGCAAGTTCTTCGGCCCCACAGTCTCCCAGTTGTGTTCACAACATCTGGCCCGAGACGAGCAGGGCTTCTACCATTCGCGAGAGCCGCATCCCTCCCAACTTGTCTCGATCAGAGGGCTGATATCCACCGCCGGCGTTGATCAAGACACGAATTATACCATCGTGGATATGACGGACCCCCATGCGCCGCACATACTCGAGGAAATTCAGCAAGATAGGGTCCTCTTCGAGTGCTTCGAAGGCGCCATCTTCTTGCACCAGGGCCGCTCCCTCCTCGTACTCCATCTCGACCACCCTCGTCGCTCTGTCTCCGTCCGCAACGCCCTCGTCCACTATCTTACGCAGCCTATCCTCCGCACTACTCTCCTTCCTCATCAAGTTCTCCGCCACTCCCCGATCCTCCCCGCCTCCTCTAACATTGTGTTTATGGGCAAGATTCAAAGTGAGCATTCTCCATATCTTCTTCTTACATATAAGCAAACGGCAGGGATTATTCAAAAACGAAATTGGTTGTTGTTGGTAGTTACCACCACCATCACGGGGTATTTAAAGGTTGACAGTAAGGATCGGCGGAAGGTGCTAGATCGGATCGAGATGCCCCTGTCTTCTTCTTGTTCTGGTCCCAGCGTTGGGTCCAAGGAGGGAGAAGGAGATGGAGCTGGGAATGTCTTGTCGACGACCACCAATGGGCTCTGGATCCATCTCCCTCACACTCTCGTCCTGCCGTTGCTCGAACTCTTCAAGCAACCTTCTTCCTCATCCCCCGCTGAAGCATCGTCCACGTCCAGACCTCTCAATACACATGAACTCTCCTGTCCTACTATCAACCGCGTCATTCATCTCCTCGAACATCTCCTTCTCGCTGCTGTCAAGTCCCCGAAGAACACCTCCCCTCATCTGCATCGTCATGATGATGATGATAATGATGCTCGGCTTCTGAAGACAAGCTGCGCCGTCTTCAAGGCTTATTCCTCGTCCTTCTCTTCCTCCTCATCCGATGGCATGGATGACATGAAGCTGATGGAAAGGTCACTTCCGCCCTTAAGAAAACTATAATAGCCAAACAGCACTAAATTTTACCCTCTCTCTCGTTCATGATTTGCACTGCAGGATTTTGGTGTACGAAGATCCCAAGAAAAGCCTCGAGTTCTCCATTTGTAGTCCCGAGCGGGAGGAGACTGTACGGGACGAGTGTTTGGACAGGGTTGGTGGTTCGGCGCTGGACCATTTGTTTCGGGATGTGCATGAGCGGCTGGAACGGGTGTTGCGGATGCTGGAGGACTGTGCTTGCGACCATGGCTGCCACCTCTGTCGGTCTTCCTCCTTTTTTTGTCTCCCCCTCTATCCCTGCTTCGCGATATTTAACTACCCCGCCTGTCTCGTTCTGGGGGGGTCGGTCCCGCAGGTATCTTCAAACCCCTCTGCGAGCCGCTCTTCTTCCCCCCCCATCCCTCCTCCTCTCACGACAATGATCTTGACGCGAACACACAGGAAACCCGGGGCCACCGTGGCTCCCTGCTCGGCATCAAGTTCGCCGTCCAAGTCTTGGCTAATGGGCTGTTGGATAGGGTCTGGGTACCCGAGGATATTGTTCATTGAGATTGATCATCTCTTTCTTTCTTTCTTCTTCTTGTTGTTGTTGTTGAGTGTGTGTGTGTCCCTACTGCTCTCATCAACCCTGTTATAAGCCTTCGAGATAGCCTGCTTCTCTAGAAAAAACGAAGGACTGGGGCTGTCATCATCTCCTCTTCTGGTTATACCACTGTGTTGCCGGGCCATTCCCATCGGCATGTATAACTGACTGGCTGGCCGGTGGGAGAGCAGGACCAGCCGGGTCACCAAAAAAAAAACTCAGCAAAGTGGTCCCACTGCACATTTTGCAACACCAAGCGTCGAGCTAATGTGGCCGTACTGATGGATACGAGCGGTCTTGAGGACGATATCCTAGATTTCCACGCTGGGCCGATTACTTTCGTAGCAGCTAGCTGAAGTTCCTCAAACTTACAATCAAGCTATGGCATCCGGCGACAGTCCTAAGTGGGGGGAGCTATCGATCTCGAGTTGGCGGCGATGGCTGATCCTGCAGTATGGGATATTGTCCGAATTCCAGTCGACCATCGTTTACTAGGCACTATCTGGGTCTTCCAAATTAAGAAAACAAACGCTGACGGGGTAGTATCAAAATTTAAAGCGCGTTTATGCGCTCAGGGTTACCGGCAGGTTCCAGGAGTAAATGTCAATGAAAATTACGCGCCGACGAGACGATTCGCCGCTCTGTGTACCGCACTATTGGCTGGGCTATCTCGCGGCTATGCCATTCATCAAATGGACGCGAAGAACGCTTTCTTGAATGGTGTTCTAGACGAAGCCATATATCTCCGGGCTCCGACGGGAATGCCAGTTCCAGCGGGTCATTGTCTCAAGCTGAAAAAGGCTATATATGGCCGCATCAAGCTCCCCGGGTTTGGCACGCCGTGTTGGACTACGGTGAACACTCCTAGCAACACTGGGCCGCTACGCTTCGCTGCGCTATTTTGGCCTTACGCGTTAGCGTAGCGGCCATTTTTTTTTGGCTGTTTCCGGTAGCGTTAGCGGGGCTTTCCCGCCGCTACAATG
>LAVV01015159.1:5273-19265 GCA_001263375.1 Puccinia sorghi
TCTCATCACTCCGCATCCCTTCACGCGCCGCAGTGGGATGAAACTGAACTCCGTGAACAGTAAGTTCAACATCCCCCCTCATTTTCATCCCGCGAGATTGATGCCTTCAATACAGCGTTGGTGCTTTACCCTGCATAGCGATTTGGTCAGAAAATCGGATAGATTATCGGAGGTCGAGACGTATGAAGTTGAGATTTCGCCTTCATTGATTCTTTCACGGATCCAATGAAGGTGAACGCGAAAGTGCTTTGTGCGATCATGAAATACTGTGTTCTTAGCTAGTGCCAGAGCCGCCTGATTGTCGCACAGTATTCGAGTAGGACCGTCGGATTTGATGGAGAGTTCGTTAAGCAAACGTCTCACCCAGACTGCTTCACGACCGCCCTCGTACAAAGCAGTATACTCCGCCTCCGTTGTCGAAGAAGACACTGTAGCTGCCTTCTTAGCCTTCCAGGAGATTAGACTGCTCCCCATGAGGGTCAAATATCCAAAGTACGAGTGAGAGGTTGTTATGTCATTGGCATGATCAGCGTCGGTGTAAATATTTACCGGAGATATTGACGAGCCGAGAGACAATCCAACAGTTGAAGTCCCCTTTAGATACCGAAGAAGATGAACACAGGCGTTCCAGTGCTTTACTCCGGGATGTTCCAGAAATTGAGACAGTTGAGACATGGCAAATGATATGTCTGGGCGAGTGGAAACGGACAAGTAGTTTAGAAGACCTATTGCTCTGCGATAGTTGATGTTGAGAGAAGCGAATTCCCTCTCTTCTTCAGCGGTGGCAGGAACTAGACGAGTGTTGGGAACTAGTGGAGTACACACTGTCCGACAGTTGTTCATGCCATACGACGAGAGAATTTTGTCAACATACAACCCCTGGGATAGATTGATAGAAGAGGCATGCCGATCAATTTTCATCCCGAGCAAATGCTTGAGAGGCCCCAGGTCTTCCATGAGATACCGAGAATTGATCAGGTTTTTGAATCGTTGGACATCCTTGCTGACAATCACCATGTCATCAACATATACATGCACCCAGCATTGCCAGCCAGACTGGCGAGAGATAAATAGGCACGGATCGGCAGTGGAGGGAGCGAAATTGATGGATCTGAAAAACGCCGACAATTCGTGATGCCATACACGTGGAGCTTGTTTTAAGCCGTAAATTGACTTGACCAGTCGTAGGCACTTTCCCTTTGGAAGAGACAATCCTGCAGGAGCCCGCAAGTAAATGGTTTCTTCAAGCTTGCCATTAAGGAATGCATTCTTGACATCCATTTGGTGGACGTCCAGACCGCTGGCGAAACCCATGGAGAGCAACGCACGAAGAGCTGTTGGGCGTCCTGTCGGGGCATAGGTCTCTGCATAATTGATACCTTCAGTTTGAAAGTTACCCGCTGCACATAGCCGCGCCTTGTATTTGGAGAGTTTTCCATACTCATCGAATTTGATACGAAAGATCCACACTGTGTTCAGCAAATCTTCGCCTACAGGAATGTCAACTACTACCCAGACTCCCAGTCGTTCCATGGCTGACAGCTCAGCTTTCACTGCTTCAAGCCAGTTACCTGAGTCATGACGTTTCATGGCCTGAGAGTAGGTTTTCGGTGCTTCTGAAGTTTGATCGAAAAATTGAGCTCCTGCTAGATGACATTGAACCATGAAGTCAAAGTCTTCATTCAGAATTGCCAAATGCGCTCGCCGTCTGGTATTTGTGATATTGCCTGGATCAATGTCACCATTAATGTCATTTGGTGCTTTTTGATTTACAGGTTGAAGAACCATGTCGAAACCGGGACGAGGGCGTCCTGGTTGATTTTCGGCTTGGTTTTTATGATCGGAGGACGACTTTGAAGTACCAGGAACGGGGACAAGATCATTCTGAATGTCAACGTCCACTTCTGACGACGAGTCATCGACTATAGGTGCCATCGGCAACGTTGAAGTCGATAGCGAGTTGTCATCCAATCCTTCAGACAGAAGCTGCGATGGATCAACTAGACCAGCTGGATCGAGCGTGGAGATTCCTGGATAAAGAGTCTCGTCAAAAATGACACTATGACTCAACTCCACTTGCTCATCCTCCTTCAGGATGCACCAGTTATGCATCCCGAGCTGGTAACCGACCATGATCCCCTTTTTAGAAGTGTCGGAAAATTTAGAAGCACGCCTTGAACGAGGGATGTTTATATATGCTCGACATCCAAAGGACTTAAGACGACTTAGATCAAAGGGCCTATTAAACCACAGGCGATAGGCTGATTCCCAGTTGTTCTTGCGAGTTGGAGTAACATTCTCAAGAAAAACGGCCGCCTCAACAGCGTATCCCCAAAGATGATGAGGAAGGTTGGCCTGCTTCAACAAAGCCCTGGCTTTCTCGGTTGTAGTGCGATTTCCACGCTCAGCGACAGGATTTTGCTGAGGCGTGTATGGAGCGGTGATGTGGGAAGTAATCCCTTTCTCACTGAAGAATTGTTTGAACTCATGAGAGTTGAACTCCCCTCCGCCATCAGTTGTGATGTTCTTAATAGGACGAGAATGAAGGGTTGTAACTTTGGCGTAGAATTTCTCAAAATAGTTGAAAGCTTCGGATTTCCGTCGCAAGAGATAAACAAATTTGTAAGACGAGAATTGATCGGTTATTTTGAAATAATATTCACACCCATCAGATGTCGGTGGGTTGATACGACCACTCAAGTCGAAATGAATGTACTCGAGACAATGCACTGCCTTGGGAAGTGAACCAGAGAATGGGAGACGATGAGATTTAGAAAGGGCACAATGTTCACATTTAATTTCAACCTTATTTAGATTGAACATCTTCTTCAGTGATTCGTCGCTAGGATGCCCTGCCCGTCTGTGGAGTAACTCGTCATTAGAGAGGAGTTGAGTCGAACGCATAGCCAAGGAAGATGACTCGCCTTTCTTGACGACTTCGAGTTTGACCAAGAAGACATCACTGTCACTGAGTTTGACCTTGAACATTGGTTCTCCTTCATGAACCAGATTAGCTGTCAACGGGCCCGTCCTGACTTTGTCCATTCCCTTGCGAAAGAGTCTTCCCTCCGAAATTAAGTTGCCGACGAGTTGAGGAACATGGAGACATTCGAGCTTAAGTGTTCCACCTGATTCAGTCTTGACGTACACGATGCCGGATCCAGGACAGATAGTGGTTTGCCCATCTGCTAGTTCGATCTTGCACTTGCGATCCGAGGAGTAAGTTGAGAAATTGCCCCTGTCCGAGAACATATGATGCGATGCACCACTGTCCAGATATGCTGTATTTGGGCTGAGCTTCTCAGTTTGGGCACGTTTTACACAATGCCAGGCGACGCTGGAGGTCGAGGAATCCCCATCAGGAACCGAGGCTTTCTTCGCTTTGGCTTTGGACTTAGCTCGACGACGTTCCATTCTCGCCTTCTGCTCTGGATAAAGCTTGAAACATTGAGATTCAAGATGACCTGATTCGGGATTGTGTTGGCCATTGGTACACTTTGCCGACGAAGATTGCGATGGCCTGGAGATGACCTTCATAGCTGATTCTTCTGTCTTAACCCGTATAGTAGAGTCATCCCGACGACGATTTTCGAGAAGATTGTTGATGGTGTCTATGGTGAGAGGTCTGTTTTGAATTAGAACCTCGCGAGTGTGGACTAGAGACGATGGGATCTTGTCCAAGATTGATTCGCAGAAAAGATTTTCATGAATTTCGAAATCTTTTGGAATACCGATACGAAGGCCGACAGCATTGATATTGCTGATATGACAGGTGAGATCGGTGATGAATTGATCGATGTCTGTTCCTTTAAATTTAAATGCTAAAAAATCATTGTAGACTTTAGCCTGATTGGCTATAGCATTGGACTGATAGTGCCCCTCGAGTTTCAACCACATTGAACGTGGGTCGTCTTTGGTTGTGTCGGTCGCAAATTTTTGATAATTCGTGATCCCCATGTATTGCTGGAGTACTCCAGAAGCTTTCATTTTTCTTGTCTTGAAAGATTTGAGTTCTGGGGGATCAGATGGAGGTTGTTCTCTCGACGAAATGAAAGAGTACAGATCGTGTTGCTTCATGTATCCCTCGATCGAAATTCTCCACATAAGCCAATTGTAGCTGGTGAGAGTGGGAATATTTGGATTTGAGAGTCTGTCGGTCATGTTGTTCTAGAGTTCAGATAAGAGATGGCAGTTAAAGCACCACTGGGCTCATAACCTATTGAACGGAAGAAGCTTTGGTTTTAAACCAACACGTTAGACACGACACGTGACTAACTACACGAGAGCANCTGATGCCCGCTACGATCGTGTAGTTGGGTGGTACCTCTTTTCGCCTCCCCCAGGGCATAATAGTCCTGACCACCTGTCCTGTCACAAGTCACAAACTTAGTTGATTCTTTACATTGGGCCGCCGACTTCCATTTTGGCTTGAGAATTAGTCGAACGACTCCCAATTTTGACGTCGGCTACTTCCTGGGAGTCGTTCGACCAATTTTTGGGAGTCGTTTTCCCAAGGCCCTAAATAGGTTTTCCAAAGTCCCCACTCTTTATGGGATTCTCTGCAGAAGATTAGATTCCCAAATCCTAATTCTCCATCCGCACATATCACCGTGCCTCTGCTCAACCACCCTGCTACAAGATCACCTGAATTCGTCGATTCTTGACAGAACACCAGAGTTTGTGCGCCGCTCACATCGGCAAGGACCACCCAACAGAAGTGAGGAAAGGATCCGACAGAAGTGAGGACAGGATTGCAACTGAAGGCAGGCGATGCGATCGGTGAAGGACTAGCTGGCAGCTGGTGACTCGTTCCACAACTGACCGGTAAGCTGGTTAGTCGGCTAGGCCGGAGACGTTTGGCATGGGCTGAAGACTCACAGGACACACTCCAGTACTAAGCGCCCAGTAATTAGCGACGGGTGCTTGACCCGTGGACCGTCAATGCCCACTCGTTCATGTGTGCTCGAATTGGCAGTCCACAGATCCAGTCGGCATACGAACCCGCAAAGGACAGGTAGTTCTTGATCAGTCAGCCTTATATGTGGGCTCGAATTGGCAGTCCACTGATTAATCGACCCAAGAACCCGCTCTGATTAGTCAGTCCCCCTCAAGCTGGTGTGTTCCTTGATCTGTGTGCAGCCAATGCCCATTCGTTCATGTGTGCTCGAATTGGCAGGCAGTCCATAGAACCAGTCGGCATACGAACCCGCAGTGAATAGCCAGTCTCTGTCAAGTTTATGTGAGCTCGAGGCTGGCTAGACCAATCGGATGACTTGCTTGGGTTTTGCTGGAAGTGTAGTGATTAAGAAACCGTGAAATTATTAAAACTGCCGCACTCTTCTCATCTTTCTCTTGTCTCGCATCTCCTTCTACAACAGTTCCCACATCCTGAGCATTATTATTCCTTCTGTGCTAAAACCGCCTTCTTGATCCTCGCTACAATCAATATCCAGCCCTTTAAGGCTAACCCTACCCTCAACGGTATACCCAGCATGTCCTACAATAACAACTACCTCACTGTCAATAGTCCCTCTTTTGGCCGTCTTCCGGTCTCCTTCCCCTCCGCTTCTGCGATATCACCCCCATTGATGCCCGTCGTCGGCTATCCCGGACAGCAGATGATGATGGCGAGCTTATCCCCCCGCATGCAAGCTCCCATTGCCCATTCTCCGGCCATAGATAAAATGAATCCACCACCACGAAGAACCGGTGTTTGCAAGTTTTTTAACGTTGGGAAAGGCTTCGGATTCGGTCAGCCACAACTTCATCTTCAGCTGAACCGGTCACCATCTCCGCTAACTCCTAACACACTATCTCTTGCCTCACTTATGTAGTTAGGGACTCAAGACCCGAAGAGCTACCTGTCCTGACGGGTGACCCTGGAACAGATAGTGAGTCTTCCCTCCGTGTGACTTCAACATCTTGCGACTGCCTGTTGACTTGCTTATTCGAGCAGTCTTCGTGCATTACTCCTGTATCGTATCATGCGACGCGCCATACAAATCTCTACTTGATGGAGAGATCGTGGAATACTATCTCGGTCGTAGTAACAAAGGCTTGGCCGCTCTTGAGATCACGGGCCCTGGTGGGGTTAATGTTAAAGGCTGCATGAATTCTCGCTCGCCAACCGTGTAAGACTACCTTTCGATTCGTTGTTGGCTCTGACAGAAAGAGCTGTTGCTTAATCCCGCTATAATTTGTTTTGATAGCCTCCAACCAATGCCAAACTTCTCCCCGCCTATTCGATTAATCACCTCACCCGCCGGCTATAGTACCAGTCACTCGCCCGTTCCTTCGCCGATGACGTCGCCCGCGATCAGTTATAACTCGTTCCCATCTTCTGTCGGGTGGTCCCTTCCAATGAACGGCGTCCAAACCGTTGGTGCTCCTTCCAATACTGCTGGCTATTCGCTTGCAGTGGGTATGCCGATAACACTGAATCAGCACCTACGCAGAGAAACAACGGAGTGTCTCGGGGTTCCTAACGACGGCGCCTCAGCAAAAATGCACCGCGTCTCCTCTACTCCAATCTCAGCACCGGGCTTCGGCTCAACTCACATGAAAGGATTCCGCGAAAGTGCTAACATGGCTAACCTCGGCGTTGGCATTGGCATTGGCGTTCACTGGGAGCCCAAATCTCGTGGAAAACCTGCCTCCGTCTGGAGCCCTCCTGGAGCACCTGGAGAACCTCTTTGCAGCCTGTCTCAATCACACGGAAGACGTATAGGGGACCTTGCAGCCAACGACCGCACCAAGTCCAACTGGAGGGGCGAAGACATCAAGCACCGCCTTGTCAGCCTTGAGATCAACGGCTCTCGCGCTTCCCCGTAATCGGACGGACTCATCTTCGTGTTCACTATCAAAATTTCTTGATCAAAGTATTTCGGACTTTACTGTAAACAGTTTTCTCTACACATCACTTTAATTCTCTTGACCCCTCATTCCCTTCTCAAATTTCTTCTGATCGTTCGCCTGGCTACCTTATTGCATGTAAAATAGTCTGTGGTTGTTTGTATACTATCTATCGCGGTTCGCTACCATTGCTGGTGCGACACATCGACTGACTCGTAGCGTGTTTGTTACGTTCCAAGTTGTATTATCTGTTGAACACCAATATCTTGCAATGCTATCTGTCACCTGTTCTTCAGCCCAATGTATCTTGGCACATGCCGTCTCTACTGGTCAGATTTCCTTTGGTGAAGGCCATTTCTTCGAGGCTACTAAGAATACATGTTGGAATTGTGCTAATATCTTGTAGGTACGATTGCTGAATATACAGCTTACAACTACTACCCTGCTTATGTCTTTTTTTTTTTCTTCAAGAATCTTGTGCTTTGAATTCAAGCCTCGGCCTTGTCCAACTGCTTCCGTTTTGCACCAGCTACGTCTGTTAATCTTACAAAAGCCTTATCACCGATTACACTCCCCATCGGAGTGTCCTTGCCCATCACGCCTTGCACCCGGCCGCCCCCAACGCTTTCGTCTTCCGCATTATTATAATGAGAAACCTGATCATCTTGGATGGATTGCAGCTTTCTGCTCAAAGATGCATATTCGACGTCATCCAATGACCAGTAACTGCTCGCTCCCAAGGTGACTAGTAAGCTGCTGCCGACGATCGCCGTCAATCCAAAGCGGTAAGTCGAATACCAGCGCGGTGTCCATCCCCAACTGGTCGCCAGCATATCCGCATACCACACCATAGTGAAGGCTGCCCATTGCGAAGCAAGTGCAAGATGGTTTGGCAACAATAGCGTCGGCCACGCCAGAGCCACGGGAAAAGCACCGAGCCAATATCTTTCAGTCCCTTTGGGTTGCCCAGCTTGGTCGGCTTGCATACCTCGGAAGGCGAAGTCTATGCCCCAGTGAATTGTGCCTTTTTTTTTTCAAGAAATTCCCGATATCAACTTTCTTCCTGCCTTGAGCTCTCATGCCTTTGTAGCCGAAATCTTACCTAAGGCTGATAGGATAACCGCGCCATAAGTCACTTGCAAGTTTTCGTTATGATATAGTAGTGTCAGAGCGGTATCGACGTCGAATTTGGCCGCTGGAAAGAGGCCATCGATTGAATAATTTGACAAGATCAACGGTCATGAAGGGCAAGAAGAACCTCGAGTAAGAAAGGTGAAAACAAAAAATAAAGCCTACGGAATCCTCTGTCCGCAAGGAAGGCTTGCCGCGCGAGATAAACGGTGGTAAACGAAGTCGCAAAGTAAGGGACTAAACCGGCCGTCCCGAAGATCAAAGCACCACGCGGGACCTCTTGTACCAACCTGAACATGGAGGTCTGTCCCCCCCTCTCTGGAAGTCAGTCTGTGGAATGCAGTCGGGTGTTGATTAAGAGGGGCCGTTTTAAAATATTTACATACCAAACTAGAGACGATCACCGAGTTCTGGGAATCATTCCCCGTCGTGTTTTCGCCGATGTTCCCGTGTTTGGAAGGATTGAACTGACTGGGACGGTCAGTCGTGGTTCCCTTGAGACCACTGACGGCATCCACCACTGTCCCGAGGTTGTTCTTCGCCTCCTGTCGTGCGCTCTGGGTGATATCTTTGACATTGGAGGCGATTGATTGGTACTTGGATGGGTCATGAGTGGCATCATCTTGACGACTCCTTCGCAAAATCAGATTTGGGGTCATGAGGGAATTTCGGAAGCCTCCTCCTCTCCCCGCTCGAGCTGTACGGAGGAGTGATAAGGATTGTAGTCTGATCATCGCAGCTGTTGTTGACTGGGCGAGAAAACCGAGTGATTGTCAAGTCGTTTGCTCCTTCGTTCTGCACAGCAGAAGTGCTCACTTCCAATGGACCAGTTGGTCAATGGAATGACGTCATCTCGTGAAATAAATTGCCAAAGATCTCATCAATTCAGCCGGACTCTCACCACACGCTCGGATAAGGGTGTCTGCCGGGTGGAATGACTGTAGCCGGGGATAGACTCATCACCGGATGGTCCGTCCAGTCATCATCTTGCACAGAGAAGTACAGCATCTTGCCTATGCAATCTGCTGTCAGATATTTAAATAAGTATGTAGCGAGATATAATTAAAAGAAAGAGAAAAAACAACAACAACTTATACAGATCGGAGTAGAACTAGCATACAATTGCGTTAATCTTTCAAAGGATAATATTCAAATAAATATAAAATGAAGAAAACACTTCAGAATTACGTATATCTCATCACAAGGAAGCCACGGATTTCCTCTTGTAGTCGGCTTTTTTTTTTTTTCTTACGATTAAAAAAAATTGGCGCCTCAGGGTTTCCTTCGCCGGATTAAGTCGCCATTCAGGCCGGACTTGACAGCGGCACTAGACCCAGCAGTATTTTCTTCGGGGGAGGCAAGTTCGGTAAGGTTTAACTGGCTACGACTACGGCTTCCCCGGCTGGTCCGTCTACTCCTAACCCCATTGCCCGCGGCACCCCCAGTAAATCGACTAAGCATTCCCACCACCGAATCATAATCACCATCCTCATCTGCCCCACTATCGGTCGTGGCCTCCTCTGACAGGCTGAGCTCATCCAGTTCGCTAGTAATTGTTGTTTCTGATCTTTGCTGGCGAAACCGGCGCCGTCTCTGCTGTGCAGCTCGGGAGTCATACTGGCTCCAACCGAATAACCTCTCATCGAGCCAACTCAGCGGATGATTGATCAGATCTGCTCCTCGCCCTCCACTTCTTAACCCCAAAGATTTTCGGCTATCGGCGTTCAACGGTGGCACATCCGCAGATGGTGTATGGATCCTAGTTTGTTCAAAATTCTCCCAAATCTTCGGTGCATATTCTTCAATCACTGAATGTAACTCCGCTTGTAATTCGCTTCGCATCTTCCGCACCCGCTCCAGTTGATTCTGGTCACCTAGAAGAGAGAGTAACAATGGCCTCAAGGATCTGTCGGTAATAACAAGAGAAAAGTTCATCAGGCCCTATGTCTCGAAAGTCCGAAAAAAGTATAAAACAAATAAGGCCAACTTGTAGACATCCATTCCCACTTCGCCAAATTTTAAGGCAGAATATCCAATACTCGGAAGAGCAAACAGCATACCCATCGGGATCCACACCACATATTTTCGTGAGACGTCGTTTTTGATTGCAAGCCAAATTGCCACAGCAACATAAATAATGTAAAGCGGCGGAGCCAACCCCAGTGAAACCAAGACCTTCCAAGTTGCGAGTACATCGCGCCCCGCAATCTTCACCGATGAGGCGGCAAGAGCCTCTATGGAAAGAAAGATTTTTTTTTTCAACAACAACGCAGGAAGCAGGAAAACAAAAAATTGTTTTTCGGCAAAATCAAAAGCCCCTTACCTCGTGCCTTCTTTCGACTCACATAACTAGCACATATAAACATCGGTGAGTTCAAGATCACGCCTGGGAGCGCCAGCACGCCCCAGCCAGTCACCAGGCCGGCCCGAAAGCATAACAGGATTAAGCTCTTCCACCATGGTCGATTAACTTTCTCAACTTGATGGTCCTTGAGGCCCAAGTAGCTGATCGACTTATTGTACTCGAGCGTCTTGGACTTCAACGCCATCACCTTGGGCTCGTCTTTGTATCGTAAGTAACCGGTAATAAAACGCTTGTTTAATTCCACGACCGTACTCAGACTGACGTGCCGATCTGGTGGTCGATACAATCTACGGGCAGCTTGGATGACTTGTAGAGTATCGTAATCTGGAGCTTGGACAGTAACACTCTTTAGGCCGTCATAAACTAATTCCATCACTTTGCCGATCGCGGCCTTCTTGTGGTCGTCTCCCTTCTCGAATTCTTTGACTAGCTCTTGGGGGATTTCGATCGGAGTTCCAAACTCGACAACAGCCCGAGAACGGAATCGATGAGGATGGAAGTAAGATAAGCCAACAGGAACGATTCGGACAGTTATGTCAGGATTGGAAGACATCGCCCCCAGAGCCATGATCGAAACTCCGGCCTTGAGTGGTAGAAGATCGGTCCGATCGTGTGACCCCCCTTCGGGGAAGATACCGAGACAGCCGCCATTGTTGAGTTTTTCAAAGACTTTTCCGTACATTTGAGTCTGTGAAGGCAATGCGGATCAGAAAAGGAGAAAGACGAAAAAGAAGCAAAAAAACGTGCTCAACTTACTTGATCGACGTAAGGAAGGACCTTAAATGGAAATCCCGCTGATTCCGAGTCGTTTCCCTCCCGAAGTTTATTTCCTTCCTCACGCAACGCCTCAATACCTTTGGTCGGGAACGGCTTCTTGACTTTGAGGCGACAGTCGTCAAAAACTTCAACGACCTCGACTGTAATGAATCCTAGTTGTTTTGAGAGCATGATCTGTTTCTTGGGTGCCAGTTCCCGCGTAAACTTCGTGTTCTTGCCTAATAGAATACACGGATCACTTTCTTCTGAGGATAAAAAGATCCGGCCCGTACCGTCTTTCGCGTCGTCTGTTGCTCGAGTAACGGAGACTGAATCGACCCAAAAGGAAGATGTTAACCATATGACTTGGTGATATATTCTCTCGGAACACACTGCTTTGCATCACCCGCGCTATCAGTCCGATGAAAGGCCGCTTCATGCTCTTTTCCGCCGTCAAGAAGGAGACTCGCCGTGCGCTTTCGGCCGCTCGAACTTCAGACATCAAGATGATCGGATCAAGAAACTGTTCATGGAAGTTTTTTTTTTCGGTCCGAGGAAAGCGGCTTTGAGATGAATTTAAATCCTCCTACTCGATTAATGACTGGAAAAGATGAAGGGGACACTGCACCTGGTTATGATGTGGAGCTGCAACAAAGATCAGAGGCCCCTTGTTGGGTATCTTATGGGACCCACGCGGGCGAATTTCGCGGAAGAAAAGATTGATGATCCATTTTAGCAGAAGGATGGCTAGGTCATAAGCGCTGTTAGATCGTGCCATCCATGAGGGTTAGGAGACGGGATTTGTGGGTTGAAATGATGTTGGGTGTGAGTATGTTTCAAGCAGCAATGCTTGTAATGCGTTACTTCAAATGAGGGTGACATGACCTACACATTACTTGCAAGAAGATTTCGATTGTAAAGCATTTGTGCCACGTGTTGGATACAAGATCTGTACCGAGGGAGAAAGTCAAATCAGTCAGGCCGTTCTCAAGAGAATGTGGAAAGGATGAGAAGGTAGACGAATAAACAACGGGTTGAGGGGTGTGCAGGCATGAGAGAAAGAAATTATGTATACATAATAAGAGGAGCACATGGAGGGTGGAGAAGGCAGATTCACCGCGCGTCAACCTTGAGGGTAATTGTCTGAGCATGAATCTTCAGCATGCTCGATCAAGACAAAAATAAAAAGCACCAAGCAAAAGCCTTGTACCACCGGGATTTATTTCCGGGACAGGTTGGAGCGGTAGTCTTTTTCAATCAATCTAAAAGATGCATAGATAGCTTGAGGCGGGCTGGTGCAGGGACAGAAGAGAGAAAAGGTATAATTTATTCGAAACGACCAACCGGGCGATTTTATGGATGAGTCTGGGTACGAATTGAGCGAGCCGATGGCTGAGGGGAAGAATTTTTCGGAAGGTTTGGAGGAGAGAGCTGAGGTCTTCGAGAGTATCCTGAAGGGTATGAGTGAGTAAAGTGGGAGGAGTTGGTGGGGGAGAGAGGAGGCTCAAGTTGGGTGAGCCGGTGCTGCTCGAGGGAGAGTGGATGCTGTTGAGTGGCGGTGCCTGTTCTGAGTGGGTGAGTAATTTGGGTGTTGCGGGTGGTGTTGGCACTTGAGTTGGCGGTAGTTGTTTGTCGTCCATCGTTGTTGATTATGAGGTTGTTTTTATTCTAGTGCGGTCTTATCGGGTGGCTCTTTTAATCGAGTCCAGTTATCGCCCCAGCCACTTCCAGATTCCCCAACGCTCGCACAGCCCTGCAAAACCATCCTACTCTTACAATCATGATTCCCATTCCAAACTGCTTCCTCACACCCCAAGCTGTTGGATGTCCAATCTGGGCTAGCTAGCCGTCGCATCACACTAATTATCCAAAAGTAAAAAAA
This sequence comes from Puccinia sorghi, assembly GCA_001263375.1. Taxonomy (NCBI): domain Eukaryota; kingdom Fungi; phylum Basidiomycota; class Pucciniomycetes; order Pucciniales; family Pucciniaceae; genus Puccinia; species Puccinia sorghi. The sequence continues at coordinate 18,260 of LAVV01015159.1, forward strand.
TAAAAATAAAGAAAACATTCCAACTCAAAACATTTCCGGGAAGTGAAATTAAATTTCTGGTTTCATTTCCTTTCTTAGAACCTCAGGGATTTAGGAAGGAAATCCATGGGGTAATGGTGTTCAAGTCACCCATTATTGGTGGCCATACATGAGAATAACTTGTTGACATGTCTGATTCAAGGCACTTCTCTTTCATCAAACCAACCAAGAATCAATTTTCCATCTTTCCAGGGTGACTCTTTTAGCACAGCTACCAGAAGTTCATCTGGGAAACTAGCCACCAAATTGTTGAAATGAAAACATGAGAGCATCTCCATTGCAGGAGCCTTATAAGTCATGGTGCTACGCTAAATTTAGTCCTCAAACCCACATTGAGAACTTCCACCACTGTGGTCTTTCTTTATGTGTTCCTTACTCAAATAACTGCTTTTATCATATAACCATGCAAAATATGACCAAAATAACCTCAAAAATGGAGTCCACAGACAATTTAACCCCTTGTCACCCATGGGAACTAACAAGATTCAAACTTGATTCCTGAAAAAAGAACCAGACTGCAACAAACAAAGGATTAGAAACACTAAAGAACAAGATACTGAATAAACACAGAGAATTACCACAATCACCAGGGCTGTTTGTTGGTTGTAAGTTGTGCACAAGTTGAGCCTAGTGATTTTTGGTGCACTTGGTCCTAAGTTCAGGCAATTCCACTACAACTCTTTTGTAACTTGGTTGCAATTTGGCTTGATGTCATGTTGAGAGCATACCAAACCCTCCATCAAGATAAAAAAAGCCCCTGGCTATGATGCAATCACCAGGGGACAATTCCTGGCACTTGGTGTCAAGTGCCATACTATATGTTTGTCCTGGAACATTGCAGGAAGTGTTCACCATGTTGACATTAAAAAGCATGAAAACATGCTGATACATGTCCCAACAAATGGGGAAATTATGTGCATATCTACTTGAACTAAACCAGAACCCCATCTTAACCCATGTCCATCCA
>LAVV01015160.1:18473-36964 GCA_001263375.1 Puccinia sorghi
TTTTGATTAAAATTTCCATTTCCCATAATTTTTTAATTTAAAAATGATAAATCTGGTCTCATTCATCATTTCAAAATTATGACTTGATCTACCCATTTAGATTGATATATTTTGGGGTTTATTTGGATACAATTCAGCTTAATCACTAGTTCAGACTGACTTCTAGTTAACTTACACATGAATTCAGCAATGCATTCAGAGATACATCAGACTGTTTTCTGTTTCTTTTAATGTCACCATTCCAAATAGTTTCTGAAATGTTTCAGAAAAAAACATGATTTATGGCACTTCCCTGGAAGTGCCAGGAATGGTCCCCTGGTGTAATTGATGGTGTTCCAGTGAGCCCATTTCCTCTTCCATAGCAGCCTTCCACTCGGCCAAATCCGCTGACTTAATTGCCTCCTCATAAGAGGGAGAGTCAGATCCATAAGGATCCCTTGACTCCAGCACCGCGACAGCCGCATCTTGAGCATCCAACTCGTCCCCCAGTCTGAAATCACCCAAACCATCACACGCTATCGCCAATACTATCGCCTATCCATTCTCAACCGCCTCCATAGAGTACGCAGAATGGATGATTGGAGCTTCATCAAATTGCACCGACGCCGCCGTCACAATTTTCCCGGTTTCCTCATTCCACAAAATCCAAGCTTTACAATCATAAGACACACCAATGTGCTGATGCTTTGTGGCATAAGGCACGACTTGCTTGAGATGTTCATGATCATAAACATACGTGTCACATCCAAACACCCAAAGCATTCCAAGAGACGGCTTTCAACCCAAAATATGCTCGTAAGGCGTGATACCTTCGTGTAACACTCTGTTGAAGATATAAGCCGCATGCCGAAACGTGTACGACCACAACATTGGCGGAAGAGCCGGAGAATGAATAAGTGAACGACACATCTCAGCAAGAGTCCGATTCGTGCGTTCGACAGCCCCATTTTGATGATGTTCATAGGGTGCTGATTTTTCATGAACGATGCCCATCGACAATAAATAATCCAATAGTTGCTTACTCGACACAAATTCCAAAGCATTATCCGTTCGCAAACGCTTGACGGGCCATTTCGACTGAGTTATAAATTGACCGATCCAGCGCATGATTTCCTTAGTCGCCTCCCCTTTTGACTTCAAAGGAACGGCCGAGACTAGACCAGATGCGAGATCTTGAATAGTCAGCACATACTGAAAACCATCAACCGACGCCTTATAAGGCCCCACAACATCAGCCGCTATAACATCGCCCGGGTCCCTACATATGTCCCTCGACGGCAACGAAACTGGTTGCCGAGTAGCTTTAGTCGTCGCACAAGTAACACAACATGAATCCAACTTCAGCTGCCTCACACTCGGAGAATCCACAACAGCCCCCGCTTGAACTGTTTTCTCAATCAGACGAAGAGACAAATGCCCAAGGCGCTCATGCAGCACCCTAGGATGAATTTCAATCGCATTCACACAAGAAACAGCACGAGAAAGTTTAAGGAAACATCGGTGTTGAATCTCCACAGACGAAAACCGGATACCTCGCTGAACCAGAGTGTAGATGTCGCCATCCCATTCGACACTTCCATCCAACTGCTTGAATTTCCCGAGAGAGATAATCGTTCCTTTGATATTGGGGCAGTACAATACGTCCGACACTCGCAGAATGCCCTCCGCAGTCTTCAATTCAATAACACCAACTTGCTTCACGGGAAACCGATCTGTGGAAGCAACGATAAGGCTCACAGAAGTTAGCGACAAAGACTTAAACAAACTGAAATCGTTAGATACGCTATCAGTAGCCCCAGAGTCTAACAGGACGTGATCCCCATTGCCAGGATGACCCTGCACTGCCACAACATTTGCTGAGTTGCCAGTCGCCCGCCCAGTAGTAGATGGTCCTGCCGCATTCAACAGAGCAGGATGACAATTCGCCGATTTCTTGAGGCGCGCATTCAGGTTAAAACGTCGAGGATCACCCAGCGGCAGCTTCCTTGCCTTCTTCAGCTGGCAGTCACTGACCCAGTGACCCCATTCCCAACAATAACGGCATGGGTTCCTATCATTCAGCACCCAACAAGCCCAGTCCGCACTACGCCACATCACAGATCCCAGATCTCCACCAGAATTACCACCTGGGCCGCGCCAGGGCCTCCCATACGATTGTTGAACCCTATACGCCAGCACCAAACTGGAAGGGACAGAGACAGATTCGAACCGTCCGGCCAACTCGAAGACGTGTTTGGCCAAGACTTACTTTACTCTTCTTATCGACCGCCAAACACGAATCCAAGGCATTTGCAATTTCCTGATAGTTAGCCTGGCATCGAGAATGTAGCGCCATCGCCAATAGAAGATCCTCCGTGATTCCTCCCGTCTGACGCTTGATCTCATCCAAGCAGGTCTTCATCTCCGCATGAACAACATTAACCTGCCCAGTTGCATCGCCGTTGCCAATGATCTTTAGCCAATGCGAAATGATGTACGTCCAGGAGACACTGCCAAAACGCTCGCGCAACAATGCAAAAGAGACCCGGCCCGCCTTTCCGTGCACGTCCGGTACCAAATTAGCGTGAACACTGTTCTCGACCAATATGCCAACAAGTTTGGCTCTATCCGGTTGATCATCGGCAGTGTCGACGTCGAGATAAGTAGCTGACTCAAAAACAGTTGCCACGGTGTTGCTGACAGCCGCTCGCCAGACAGGGAAGTTTGATCCATCCTCAGCCAGTTTTGGTTCGATGGCCCTCCCCAGCTTTTGATATTTAGTCACTGCATCGGCGAGGGCTATGGCGCGGTTAATCCCGCTGGTATGCTCAATGCCAGCAGGTGCAGGCGTGACCTCCCCCTTGTTCACCTCCCTCTTGTTCACCGCCTCAATCAATTTCGCGAGATGATCGACCGTCACCGGAGCAGCCGGTGGAGTATCCACATGAGCAGTTGCTTTGCCTTTCTCAGCAGCCCAGGATGTGTCCTCTGACATTGCTTCACTTGAGTCCTTTGACCGACCAGTTGTGGGAATAATTGGGGGTCAGAACGATCGACCCAAACGTGTTACTCAAGATTGGTCTGGATTCGGAGGGGAAGGCACGATGACAGACGCTTACAAAAGTGGCTAGTAGTTCACCACAAACCCGCCGGAGATGCACACGTTTAGGAGAACTTACTTTAAAGGGTTATACACCCCACCGATCTAAGAAAAAACTGAGAGAAACGAATCGACCGAGAGAAACCAAGATGTCGGGACGGAACCGGTACTGTGGTAGGAAATCAGTTGAGCCGGAATTAACGAATCAGGTAATAAGATTGAGACACGTGTAGTAAGATTGAGATTAAGCTCTATGAACGCAGGCTCATAATCTGTAGAGCGAGATGAGCTGGTGAAAAGGATAAGGGTCAAAACAAGATTTCAGATTTCCCCCGAGGGGTACAACGGGTAATAAAACTAGAAACTATATACTACGTACATATGACTGTGAGTTATTGTGTACAAGTCCCAACAAGCTGGCGAGTGAGCCGCAGGGTACCTCATGGACATTTTTGGTGTTTGCATTACCCGAAAATTTCGTCGCCTATTTTTGCATCCGGACGGATGTAAACGAATGTAAAAGTATCCATGCTACAAGTTTCGCCTCCATTCCAGCCCCTCTTTCTGCTTTAATATTCGGACAAGTTGGCGAGGCGGTTAAGAAGATAACGGGAATGATCGACTTCTTGGGTGATACATCGGCGCATGGGCTGGAGCCCGCAAGTACTACCTGAATACGAGCTCCTATTACTATTCCTGAGTCTGGTCTCATCGGGGTTCTTTCCTCCGTAACCCTGTCCCACTCACGCGCGCCACAGGTTCTCGGCTACATTAAACAACCCCCCTTTCTGCTGTTTTCCTCTTTCCAAACACTCTGGGCTCTCGCATGGAAGTACTTTAGCCCCTCTGTGCCAAGACGTCCTTTCCACACCAGCCAAGGGCCTCATTACACCTGTGCGGTTCTTTACGAGCCATCGTAATCAAAATTATAAAGTAGCCGAAGTTTTAAGTGCAGCTCTTCATCCGGCCCCTAGTGACTGATTGGCCACTGAGTCAAATTTGAACGATGAAGTTAACGAGATTAGTACTGGCCGCGTTCCTTCTTCCAGGGTTGAATTGCACTCCTATGGAGTTCATGGAAACGAAGTCAACAGAAGCCACGGGACTCCATTTAGATGGTATTGTTTTGCCATGATTCCCTCTATATAGCAAGATGTCAGCATTGAACAAGGGCTTGATTCTGAGTTTTTGCCTTGTCATTCTCTTTCAGATGGGGCAGGAACTTCACAACGATTGGACCGCAAATCTCTAAAAGGTAGGAGTACGCCATAATATATCCATGCCAATCATACACTCAAGCAGCTGCTTTTGTGACGAATCCAGAATCATTGATAGGTGATTGGGATGCAATGCGCGAGTCTTTACGGTCACTAGAAGAAGATGCAATTGAAATCAATGTTAAGCAATTTGAAGGAATTCAGCTGAATATCATCAAGAGAGACATAGAAGAGTTGAACATGTGCCACAACTGTCTTTTACATATTTTTGGAACACCAGCAGATCACCTTGATAACTACATGGCCCATACTGAGAGAGTCTGGAAAAACCAATCAAAAAGCTCATTGGGTTTTTTTGAAAGCTCAATTTGGAATCTTGTCTTAAACCTACAAAAATCATTGGATTCAGAAATACCAGATGGCCTTCATCACTTGAAGGTAGACTCCAATAATTGTTTACTTCAGACTATACAATTTGTATATAAATACAACCTTGCTCCTAATTTTGAATTTAACCGGAACATTCAGGAAATATTCACGAGTAGGCAAGGGATGGAATGGTTTATTCAAGCTTGCAAAGGTTATTTCAGACAATCTTCAAAGTACGATAATGATTTTAGTTTTGAAACATATAGTGAGATACATTTGAAGTATCATTTCCAAATGCAATATCTAAATAATGCATATCAAGGTCAGTGAAAGGAGATATGGCTTACCTGAATATTTTTAAGAAATGTTTTAACTGACTGTTTTGCTGAAATATCTTTTAAAATTATCACCAAAAATACTTCTTTATAGAGTTTTCAAAAAAACAAAAGGATTGGATCCTATTTAAATTTCTGATGGTAAGACTTGATTGTGATGGAGATGAAGAATTGAAGAATGATCTGAGACTAGGTTCAAGAAGGGGAAAGGTAGAAAGACACAGACAAATCATTCAATTCTTAAGGAAGCTGAAGAATTTTCTCTCAAAAGAGTTAGAAGATGATAATACAGGAGATTCAATTGAAGAATTTCTTGTGGATGTCAGGGAAGACTTGCTGCAAATGAGGAAGATAATAATTGAACCAGTATATGCCAAGATGGAGTATCATTATATTCAGGGCATTGATGTACACTTTTATTTGATTCTTGAATTCCTCCATGATCGGTTTGGTTTTGACTATGTGAGTTCAGATATCTTTGGTGAAGAAGATGGGACATTTAGAATGGAATTAAGAAGGAAATCCAACCTTTTAAAACTTGGATTTGAAATTGAAGTATGGAAAGACATCCTATTGGATTACACTTACTTCCTTGAAGTCAAAAACACAAAAGAGGCAAATAGAAAGAAAAAAGAGGAAGAAAGAAGAAAATTCTACTGGAAAAAGTTGAAGAACATACTTGCTGCTTATGAAAGAGAGAAAATTAAACAATCTGGCCATGATGAAGGGTGGAAGGAAAAACTAAAGGGGAACAAATTTTACAAAAATCTAATAAAAGTATTGGATCTTGATGCTAATAAAATTCCCAAGTTATATCACGAAATGAATTTAATCAAAAGTTAAGGGAATGACTGCTCAAGTTCCTCGTGATTTTTTATATTTCTTTAGAAAAATTGGAGAGTTTCTTGGGCTTATGAATCTTAATCTCACAGAAATTCACAGAAATCCAGATTCAGTGAGGAATCTGCAATAAATAAAAATTTATTTTTTCACCTTCATCAGTTTCTTTGCTCAACTCCATCTGTTCTTTTTTTGCTATTCAATCTAGAGCTCATGCATTCCTATTTTGTCCTAATTTCCTCACTCTCTCTTTTCCTGATTTATTTGAAATTCATGTTGTGAACAGTCACCTTTTAGGTGCTTGGTTTCCAAATACAATGAGTAATCATTGCTTAACATCAAAAGAATGAAGTTTTTCACCAAGAAAAATGAGAGTTGAATACATGCACTGCCAGCCAACAAAAATTGGTTGAGCTTATTTAACTTGATCTAGGATGAAACCAACCTGTTCAAGCTTGGTTGAAATAAACTGATTTGGAATAAATCTGCCAGTGATGTCAGGTAACATGAGCTCTTGGTCACCTGAAGAAATTTCTTCTGCTCCATTTTTTATTGGTTGTTGCATTTTGCTCTGTGCTCATGCGCCACGGCTGCTCTGTTCATGATATTTTTTGAACTCAGTTCTCTATCAATCTCCTCAAATACTACCACTACATCCTCCTCCTTGATTGTACTTACAAGATGCCTCTCCTCCACATTTCAGGGATTACTGGGGATGACAAAAAAATCAGTCTTGCCTTCTGCTTCCTTGCTTAAGAAACTAAATTATACTTAAACTGGGCCATTAAAACAATTCTCACTATCTTTTCCCTCTAACAATATCCCCCATTCTGATGTTTTCCTCACCAATTGAGAACATAATCCCATCAATTCTTTTTCAAATTCTTTCCCCAACTTAACTCACATGCTATGCATTTGGCACATCCAGAAGAATCTAGTCACCAAATCTACCAACAACAGTTGTCTACTACACCAAACTATTATATTTGACCATTAATTTTAGTGTAGCTCTTCTTGTTTTTTATAGTTGGTTCCAACATTTGCTAAACTGACTGGTGGAGTAGTGGACTTGAGGTTTTTTGAGAATCCTTTGGTTTTAGTTGAAGAGAATGGTTTCTACATCAACAAATAGTGCAGTTTCTTTAAGAATTTCTTAAAAAAAAAGGTGTTGCCAAATATAGGTTATGTTGAAATCTTTGCCTTATTCGTCAATCAGCAATATTACATAATCTCATTGTTCTGTGGCATTTCATCCAATTCCATATATTTCTTTGTAAAACCTGTATCTTCTCCTATCCTTTCCTCTTCCGTACTCAGCCCAATTCCTTAAACTTCAATATCTCACAATCAACTCTCTCAACAATCAACCCTATCTTCACTTCTTACTCTACCTCAAATCTAAAACTTCAATCTATTGACATTGTTGATCTCTCTTAAATCACTATTGACTTTGTCGATCTTACATGTCTCCTCCATAAAGGCTTTAATATCAACTTGAGAAATTCACCATCATACAACTCTGGATTTTTATCTCTCTTCATCTCTTTGTTCTTCATATTGCTAATTATTAATTTGATGTATCAGTCTCCTGTGTTCTTCTCTTCTTCTTGACTCATTATCAATTGTCTTCTAATATTTATTAAATATCTTTGCGGTAAATATTCTTTTCTTCATCTCTTATTATTTCTTTCCCCATTCATTTATCATCTAATTTTTTATTGTCTTTTAGTCTGGTTTTTCTAGTCCTAGCAATAAGAATCGTGTAATGTTACACTAAAAAAAGGGTAGCTGAAAAACACCTACCCTCGAAAGTAGTGTAGCTGAAAACATGTTATGCTATGCTACTGTCTCTGTCTGAAACTAATAACTAATATCAAAAGAAAAATCTCATTGGTGATCATTGAAGTTGAATTTCATTTCATAGATACAATAAAATATATTAGATGTTGAAAAACTTGGAACAAATTGTTCCTCTTACTCAACAGAGGTGAGGAGGTGAATGTATCAAAGCAATTGTTAAGCTTTGTTGAAAAGCAAAACAATTTTGAGTGTTGAAGTTAGTCACAACCAAGTCCTTTGATTGCACTCAAGGGGGTGGGATATAGCCAAGTGGGTTGGATGAAAGCTAAAAAAAAGTCCAATTTGCTTTCCTTCCCATAGGTAAATTCCTCCAAATGGCATGACCAAGTTCTTCAATGATACTCAATTGAGGTATGTGCCATTGTGAATTCAATGTCAGCTTCAATGGTCAATGGAAAGAAGAAATAAAAGGGAGAAATATGTTGATGGTTGAATCCAAAGTTTGTTTCATTTCTATCAACCCAGCCCAGTCATGCTACTTTGGTTTTGCTCTTGACAATGTCAGCCTCATGAGAAGAAGATAGTCTTCTTGAGCATCTCTGTGTATGAGCATGAGTTCTGTTGGAATACTTGTTCAGATATCAAAAGTGAAATTTGAGTTCACAAGCTTTTCTGCGCCCAAACAAGTTCAGTTGATACTTCCTCAACTCCCGCTGTCTCGCAACGGAACTTAACTTCAATCTCAATCTCAACCTCAACATCTATTTCAATTTGAGCTTCAACTTCAACTTTAACTTTAACCTCAACTTCAAATTTAACTTAATCTTTAATCTCAGCATCATCTCAAGAAACTAATCCCTCCAACATTCAACTCAACTATCAGCCAACTGTCCTGCCGTCCGTTTCGCGATGGCTGACTTTGCACGTGCTCTCGAAGGTCTTCCGGATGAAGCTGTCGAAGTGAACCAGAGAGCGTTGATCGACAAAGTGCTCGCAAGATATTCTGGCGAAAATACCGTCTTCAGGGAACTACTCCAAAATGCGGACGATGCCTCGGCTAACTCAGTTGAAATCTTGTTCTTATCAAGTGCCACCACCACCTTATCCCAACAACCACCTACCAGTCAACCAATCGTACAATCTTCTAGTGCTACCTCAACAACACTACCTGATCTCACAACACACAAGATATCTAGAGTCCTCGTTAGGAATAATGGCATCCCATTTCGGGATCAAGATTGGGGTAAGATCCTTTAAATCTCTCATCAAAGCCAACCTCATCTCCTCTCTCATCAATCTGACTGACATATACCTTATCATTTTATTAGCGCGACTGAGAAAAATTGCCGAGGGAAATCCGGATGAATCGTCAGTATTCATCAATTTTTCAACTCATTACCGCTTCAACAACTTACCTGCTCATGAGTACTTGAATCAACTATTCAAACAGGAAAATTGGCGCATTTGGCGTCGGTCTACTTTTGAGCTGCCCCTTGTCAATATTACTGGTCTGATAGCTGAAATCGCCTTTTTTTTCTACCAGGTTGGTTTCTACGCACTATGGTCAATATGTGATTCTCCAATCGTCTTGTCGGGACCTTCAATCATGGGCTTTAATTGGAGCGCGAAAAACCCAGATCAACTCGTTACTCGACGAGGGACCAACCCTAGCCCTTCGGAATGGACCTCGTTCATCATGGACGTTCGATCACCCTCCCCGATGCCACCCCCATTCGAATTCTCCAGATTTTTGGCCACCAGCTTAGCGTTCACCACTCAAATTCGATCGGTTAGCTTGTACTTTGACGACCATTTGATGTGCAAATTGGTCAAAAAACTCGCTCCACCTCAGATCTTGTCCACCCCTTCCAATATTACGCTGTCTACCTCATCATCAATGATGAAAATACAGTCTGTTGAACAGACCAGTGTCCAGATCGATACCGATATCCTCAAATGGACCCTTCAATACTCCAAGCCCAAGTCCAAACTAGCAATTAAGAATGCTGCCATCACCGCCGCAAACTCAACCACCTCCTTCGCAGCGAGGATGCTGTCTGCGTTTACCAAATCCCCCTCATCTGTACCTGCCCCTTCGTCCCCAAATCCCTCCACCCCCAAGGATTCATCCCAAGACACCTCAAGTCAACTATCCACCCTCAAGGCCTCTGTTTTCTTGCGAGTAGTTACTGGCAACATCAACGTTTCCATCCCTTCCGCTTTCAGCGCCGAGCTAGAGAGAGCTACCAAGAAGCCACCGCCAAAGAAAACTCAATATGCTTTGATTTGGACCAATAAAGATGAATTTGAGGCAGGCAAGGACTCAAGTAACTCACAATCCGGCCTTTCTAAGCTTTTGAGCGGAGACGAAACTGCTCGGGCAATTTTCGATGGTCTCATATCTGACCTTGACGTTCAGGGTCGAGTTTTCATTGGCTTCCCAACACACCAAACTACTGGATTCTCGGGCTCCGTGGCGGCTAGGTTTATCCCAACCGTTGAACGGGAGTCATTAGATTTACAGGCAAAGTATGTCGCTGATTGGAATAAAGAGCTCCTCGCCATCGGGGGAATTTTGGCCAGGGTAGTATACGAGGGAGAATTGAAGGAGATCGAGGGACTGTGGAAGAAAACTGAAGACGAATCTAAACGGAATCAACTTACCCAACGTGCATTACATGCCATGCAGTTCTTCTCATTTTACTCATCCACCCCCGCCGGCACGGTATCCTTGGAATCAGAAGGTAGTTTTTTTCGATGCGATCGTCACCGTACACTTACAGTCCCCTCCAGCCTGGGTCCAATGCCCGCCAACCAAGTTCGTCTACCAAATACTGAATTGAATGGCTTCATCAAAAACGTGCCCTTATTGCCGAATGAAGTTTCCAAAGATGGCCATCTCCTGATCGGCAAGCTACGTGATCGCCGGATGATTTCAGAGATAACTCTCGAAGACGTCTTCAAAGAATTGGAAAACAGGGTTTTAAGTGTGGACGAGATGCGCGAGTGCTTGAATTGGTGGATTAGCCTAACTGGCATCCAAGGTTATGACCGGTCACTCTTGAAGAGGTTTCTCAGATGTGCAATTTTCAAATACGAAGCCACAGATCCAATTCATCAAGCATCGAAAGATGCACCAGAAATTATTATGTCGCTCAGCGAGGCTTCAACATTCATTAACATCAAGTTGATCCCTACTGATGTACCCCTCCCGACCCATTGTTTACCGTTCTGTTTAACAAAGTCTATCAACTCTGAAGCATTGAGACGGGTATTTGGATTTCGGGAACTAAACATCTTGGAATTCACTTGCCACCTCTTCTCGCCTGAGCTCAAGGGTCCCAATCAGATTACTGAATCACCACCGCTTGCCGAACAACTGTTGAATATTCTTTGCAAGGCTTGGACTAGCTTATCCAACGATCAGAGAGCCGAGATTTGTACCTATCTCAGTGACAAGGTCTTTATTCCCACACGACATGGAATGAGGAAGCCTTGTGATGCTTATCATTCCAACGTCACTCTGTTTGAAGATTTGGCTGTGGTCTGCTTGCCCAGTGGGACGCCAGTCAAAGGAACAATGACTAAAGTATTGTCAGATATTGGGGTCAGGAAGCATGTCGAGGTATGTTGTCATCTGCCAGCAATAGTTAATTTGAGTCGATAGACTCATGAGATGTCTTTCCACAATTGTCCGCCCCGCGCAGCTGCAAATGGTCTTCTCGAGGTTACTAGGTAGCGGTGAATGGAACCACGCCGACTTAGTCAAGTACTTGGTCAGCGTGAGGGATATCCTAACGGATACGGAAATCGACAGACTCCGACAAACCAACTGGCTCCCAAAAGAAGGTGAACCCAAAGTTGTACTACCACCAGGACCTGATGGAAACGCTCGAAAACCCAAAACAAATAGGTACTCTGCCAGTCACCTATACGAGCCCTCAGCTGCCAACCGAGAGCTTCAGTTACCATTGGTCGAGTGGCCCGGCAAGTGGCGCTCGACGTCGGATGAAGCCAAACTGCTGTTTTTCTTGGGCTTGAACAAGATGCCAAGTCTTCAGGCCTTGTTCACCCTTGCCGCCAATCCGAAGGATGATCAATTGAGGGAGAAAGCGCTTCGGTTTTTTCTTGACCATTTTGCTGATTACCGAGCCGTTTATCGTCCAAGTGTGGATACACCGGCCTTCGTCCCCTGCGACAGCGGATTGTTTAAACCTTGTGATGCATACTCCAACCCGGATGCCTCTGTGATGGGGTTTCACGTACTCCAGAATAAATTCTTGGCTGATTATCACAAGTTTGGCCTCAAGCAAAATCCTGATTCGCAAGAATTGTTGGATCGACTACTAAAACATCCCCCATCGGATCCTGAGAAGGCCAAAGCCGTGTTCGAGTATCTCTCTACCCGCGTCGCAGACTTCTCTCCGCCGCAACTCCAGACGTTAAAGCAGACGAAGTTTGTCCCCATCACTGCGAAAGGAATCACGCAACATGTGGCACCGGGTGGATGTTTTTTCCAATCGGCAGATTTAGCCAACCAAGGGCCGTTCAAAAGTTTGTTTACCTACATTGATTTCGGCCCGAGTGCTCGTCCGTTTTTGTTAGCCTGTGGGGTCAAGAACGAACCGACTGTGCAGGAAATCGCTCAAATGCTGATCGCCGATCCTGCCAAGTTTTATGCCCTGGCTGGCTCGGCTGAGGAGTACCTGCAAGTCTTGAGAAACATCGCCGCGAATGTCCATCTCCTCGGCCACGGTCTCAGAAAGGCTATGCAACGTTCAGCTTTCATTCTCGGCTCGAGGAGAGTCGCTTCGTCATCAACTACTACCAGCTCGACGACCAAGATACAACAGACCTATGAAGACGAGGACGAAGAAATCGAAGCTAGCCAACCGTTTGTCCATGTTTTAGCTCTTCCAGGTGATGTGGTCATCATCGATGACTCACATTCATATTCCCAGTTTACTACGATCATCATCGCATGCCCACAGGAGGAAGTATTTGAACAATTAGCTGAAGTCAGTTGATTATGTCGCTTTGACTTACCAAACGACTAAAGCTTGACGCTGATCCTTCAATCTGCGTGGTTGACACATTTCTCTCTCTAGTCTTTGGGGGCACCTAGACTAACGCAACTGGTAAAAGAATCATTTCGAATCCAACGATCCGTACCGGAACAGACTGAAAGATCCGAAGAGATTCGAAGATTACTGGTCGAGCGGACGGCCCTATTTCTTCACGAACGACAGACTGGAGCACGTGACGATGTGATCAGGGATGCAGAATGGCTGAAGCGACACTTGACAGTCAAGTCGGTCGAACAAGTCTCACTACAGCGCCAATTGGTCTATCTAGGTAAACCTCATTCAAGCGTCTTGGAAGCTACGGCCGCTGCCTCCATGGAAGGTCGCAACTCAATGGTCTTGTACTTGGTCCGCAAGGGTGAGATCGACTGGTTCGAGCTCGCTAGCTCAATTTGTAAACTGATCCTAGCACATCAAAAATTGAGTGATTCATTATTCTTTGTAAGTCTTCTTCCTCTTCTTTCTTATAGTCTCACTCTGTAGTTATTAAAGTTCTCCGCCGCTTTGCCTTCTGGGGTGTTTTGCTTCTTAATTTTTTTTATTGGATCTCGTTTAGATGACCATTCTACAAACCAGTTTGAAGAATCTCAAGAGGCGGGGAGTGAATGTAGATCGGTGCGCATATACGCTTGTTTATTTAAGTGTCCCCATTTCTTTCGTTAGCTCATCTGATTATCGCAAACTGGTTAGGATCATCAATGCGCGGAAAGCAGAGCAAGATGCCGCGCGACAACGGGCACGAGAAGAGAAGCTTCAAAGACAGCTGCAAGATGTCAACGCACTTAGTCCAGAGCAACTGGACAACCATGCCAAGGGTATCGAGGAGCGGTTCCCGGATGCTGACCCCGACTTCATACGCCAGGCGCTCTCCTCGGAAAAGGAAGACCACCGCAAACGGGTGGAAGAGAAATTCGCACATGGTGCCTACAAGCGTCGGTCAGCAGTGGCTTTACCCCCACCACAGGTACCTCAAATGCCAGAAATCTCCCAGAGACAAAGTGGGATCTTGAGTACCTTACGCCGGAAGCTCTTGAATGAAAACAACTCGGCCGACCCTCCCCCCTATTCTCCCACTCCTTCCACCTCCAACCAATCCCCCATTCCCTCACAATCGATCGCCCAAGAATCCCAAGTGGCTAAGGCTCCTGCTATCAAACCTCCGGTGCAAGTGAGCCGCCCCCGTCTTCCCTAATGGGAAAGGTATTCGTTGAATTGACAGTTGTTTCGTTCAGATCACGCCGATGTCGGATATTCGAAGCAACCTTCTGAAAGCAATCAGCGTGTCGAAGCCGGATACAAACTCGGATATCCGCACGCTCCCAGATACAAAGCCAGTGAAAGAATCGGAGGCTAGCTATTGTGACCCGAAAGGGAGCAGGGAAGATCTTACTTTCCTCAGCACTATCTCGGGCATGCGATTCTACATCTCCCGCTCCGTACACCAGCATAACCTCAACGGCGAGTTGGTCTTGTTTCAGTTCGCTGACGCCATCGTTCGCTATATTGATCTCGTCATCAAACCCATTGGCGGTTCGTCTCTTTTTGTCAAGATTTGTTTTTAAATAAAGAGACTTTTTTTGTTTTTGCTTGCTCAACCTTGCTTGAATTCTTTCGTCGTCTTTCCACGTGTCCCCCTTGGATTCTTGGATTTCACCCACACACACACATACAGACATCTTTGACTTGGATCCCAATAGCTTGCATGTGTTCTATGACTTGGAAGGCCCGATCATCGCCTTCAATCGAAACGGCAGCTTGTTCTTCAATTTGAGGTTTTACTTATCGTCAGTCTTTTTGCTGCATTATGACTATGGTTGAAGCATATATTCTTTTTTTTCTTTCTAAAGAATCGATGTTTGTGCGGTTTTTGTGTAGATGGTATGACGAGGAAGTCAAGAAGGGAAAGCTGGCGAATGCCTTGATAGGTACATTCTCGACGTTTGCACACGAGCTAGCCCACAACTTAGTCGAGGCGCACGACTCGGAACATGAGGTGAGTATCTCCCCCTCTCTTTGTGTTTGTCTCTGCCTCACTTTCCTGGGTCTTTCCTGGCGCTCTCTTTGCTCATCACTTCGTCCTTGTCTTGTTGTGTGTTGCGGTGTGTCAGTGGTGGATGAGCGCTGTACGCCCCATTTCTTCCTCTTCTGAAAACTCGTCTCTCTCTCTGAACCATCATCATCATTCCCCCACATCGCTGACTTGTCATGTTCTTATATACAAAACAAAACACGCCTTCGAATCTCACAGTTTATCGAGCAATATTTCATGAAAGTTTCTGCCTACATCCTCTCGAAACAAAGCGCGGAGTTTTAAGTATGTATAGAAAGTCTAGACCATTGATTGGATAGTTTTTTTTTTTTTTCTTTTGTCTCTCTTTCTCTTTCTCGTTTTTTTATCTTTGCTCTGTGTGGTCGTCTCCGGAGGACGTGTATCGCGCGCCATGGACATGCTGTCCCGTCGTTGTAAATGATTTCGACTGGAGGCCGAGAGAGGGAGGAGGATATTTTTCTGCGTTTGTAAGAGTAGTATTGTATGCAAATATACCCCGTTTGGTGTACCATTGAAGGGTGAAGGACGCGCTTTTGTACGCAAGGTTCGGCAGGCATTGTGTGTCTGGGTTGGGTGGGCTGGACTAAGAGGGAGGGGGCACCCCAGGAAACACAAAAAAACACACGGCGGCGAGTCGCCACCATGCTCTTTCGCAACCACGACACAAACTGGCCCTTCCATCCCCTCACATCGGCACGGCGAGACCCGCTGGTCTGTCGGACCGGTCCCCCCCATGGTGCCCATCAGTGTATCTCCATGTCCGTGTCCTCGCATTCCCTCCCTCCTGTCCACCCTCCCATCCCCCACTAAACAGAGAGAGAGAGAGAGAGGGAGAAACGGTACACACTGCGGGGGAGTTGCTTTGTGTATCTACCATCTCTCTCTCTCTCTGGAAAAAAGAGATTCAATGTACAACAAAGGTGATGGTTCTTTACTGCACCAATTAAATACAAAGAGTTGGAGACAAAAGGCACGGAGGGATGTGCGGTGATGATGAGACATGCAAGATGATGGATACCGAGAGCGCGAATGTGCAGCTAATGGGGGGAGGACAGAAAGAGTAAGTGAGGGGGGGGGGGGAAGGGTCAAAGGTCCGAGTCGGATAGGTCCAGGCCGTTGGGCGGCTGCTCTCTGAGAAGACTCTCCACCTCGTCGACGCGGGGCTGTGAAAGAAAAAAAAAAGGTAAGTGAGTGAAGAGAGAGAGGAAGCTTGGAGGATGAGGGGACAAGAACGTACTTGGAGGCTGGTTGCGGTGGAGAGACGGTTGATGGGGGGACATTGGATAGGGGGAATGAGGGAGGCGGCGGGCGGGGGCAGGACGATGGCGGATGGTGGAGGGTGGAGGGGCGGGTGTTGAGGGAGAATGGTGGTGTCGGGATTCTCCGCGGAGGAGCTGGGAGAGACTATGTGCGGGGACGGCGAGGAATGCGCCGGATTGGAGAGGGTCGCAGTGAGGCTCGAGTCCGTGGAAAGCAGCGAACACACGTTCCTTAGAGCCTTGGGTAGCTGCTCCGTCTCCAGATGGGACACGCTTCTTGTGGAGACCGGCAGGGCCACCTCGTCGGGCGGACAAGCCGTGCTGGCGGCAGGTTCCGAAGCATGGACGGGCAAGGGGGACGAGGAGGAGGTGATGAGGTTCCGCTGGACGACCGACTCGGCCCAGTGGGATGTGGCATTAAGATGCGGATGGACGTCGGGCAGGGAGGGTGGGAGCGAGTGGCTAGAAGGGGAGCACGAGGACTCCCGGACGGGGCCCAGGGACGCCAGTGACTCGTTCAGGTCTACCGAGCGTCGCGTCCGGTGCGGCGAGCCCAGCAGCGGGTTGCTCAGTGGGTCCAGGATCGAGTATATCTCTGGCGTCCCCCCGATCGACCTCGTGTCCATGGAACCCGCTGGCTTGTATGCATCAAATGGGTCCGGAATCGACGAGATCATCGCCTCTAGCGTCGGGTCGGAAATGGGCTTGGAGGCTATTCGGTCGTACACTTCCACCTCCGATTTTACCACCAAGCTTATCTGTTATAAGTTAATTGGTCAGCCTCTGCGATGCATGATGGGGGTGGGGCAGGGGATTAGCCAGCATACACTATCGGCGACCTTGTTCCAGACCTGTTGTTCGCCGTCAGCGACTTGAAGATAGTAGGCGTGTTTAAGAGACTCGACCTGTTCTACCTGATCTTGGAGTTCCCTGAGTCCTCTGCGGAAGCTATCGAGGTCACGTGGCATATTGCGTGAGTGTCTGCTCCCGCCTTGGGTCATGTTCCGCAGCTCCGTCTCTCGTATGGCCTTGGTCTTGGTCGACAGTAATGCTTCGTACTTGCTCTGCTGATGCGCTAGCTGTTGTCGATATGTTTCGTAGAGACTCATCATTGGGATTTCGAATGAGTTTTTGAACGTGTCTGACTGTTTCCCCCCGCACAAAAAATAAATAAAACAAAAGGTTAGTTCTGTATATGACAAAGATATTTGAGAGGTTGCTTTACCAGGACTTGTTGTAGATTTGCGGTGATGAAATGAAGGCCGCTAGCGGCGAGGAGTTTCTCGGCGGGGTTGAGGGAGGGGAGATGGTCATGATGGAGATGGTCTTGGTGTTGGTGGTTAGCCTGAGTTCCCTTGAGTCTTGCACAGTCCTCGAGAGCGTTTGCGAATGCGGCGGTTGCGTTTGAGAGGGCGAGCAGTTCTTGTTGATAGGTGTTTGCTGCTGCGAGTAAGTGTGCGAGTGTTCCGAGTGAGTCTTTGAGATCGGCCTTCTTCAGGAACGACTGCTGATGCACTGAATATTGCGAACTCATCCTCGTGGTTGACTGCAAGAGTTTTCCTTTCCTTCATCCAATCTACAGTCTCAGGGAAGACTTCAGCAGGGCAGCCAAGCAGCTTAATCTACCCTAGAGATAATCTTGTCCATTTCATTCTACCAGGCAGACCATTAATTTAACCAGACCCAATCTGTCATATATTCTCACAGTCAATCATCAAAAGTGAATTTGGATTTGGATTTATGTACCCATTTCACTTTTGACACACTTTGCTAATCATCCAGCTTGGGGTGTTCAATTGGGAGAACTACTTCTTCACTGTGACTGTACTCCATTCAGTGATCAGCAATACCACGGCAGAAGAAAGTTAGGTCTTGGTTAATGAACATTTATCTTGATCATTTTAACCATGGCGTACAAATGCTATCTCAAGACACCATACAATAACAACCCATTTAGCGGCGCAAAATACATCAAGAAGTTCCTTTTGTGTGAAAATCAAAGTTAATGCCACACAATGCTTCTCGTCTGAACCCGGACACTTTTCAACTACTAGCCAAGAAACTGTCCCACCTAGATAACGACCCTGTCTTGAGGGTTGCCATGGAAGAGCAGCTCGTAATGTTTATGTACATAGTAGGTCAGGGAGCCAGCAACACTAGGCAGGCTCAAGACCAATTCCAACACAGTGGTGATATTTGTATCTATCTAACCATCTATCCATCCATTAAACAACCAAGAAAAGTGGAGAAAAAGGAGAAAAATCAGGAGTCAAGCTTCAGAATCACCAAAAGGCAGAACATTCACAGTCTTTTTCTGGGTTGCAGTGTGCAAAGGGCGGTAAAAAAGTGTTTTTTATTGGAGTTAAAGAAGTATACTCACCAATCTAGAAGTTTTCTGCAGTGAAACCAAAGAGTACTCAACACACATTGGAGAAGGACTCTCAGTTACCTACTGAGA
>LAVV01015181.1:44034-58862 GCA_001263375.1 Puccinia sorghi
TCATCAAAGGCAGAACATTCACAGTCTCTTTCCGGGTTGCAGTGTGCAAAGAGCGGTAACAAGGGAGTGTTTGTTATTGGGGATTAAGAAAGATACTCACCATTCTAGCAGTTCTCCGCAGTGAAACCAAAGAGTACTCAATACACATCAGAGGAAGACACTCAGTTACCTACTGAGACAGTTTTTCTTTCCACACCGCAAAGCGATCAAAATAATACCCTCTGAGTTTACCCTGTACTCATTTTTTTTATTCCTTTAGGAAACTCAGCCTATTAGTTCTTCACTCAAATAGTTTTATTTCCTTTGAAAATCAAAATTTATTTGTTGTTTTAAGTTGTCTTTCATTGCATCAGATGAAATTAATTAAATTATACACAAATACTTTTTTTACACATTTTCTTTTGAAGATGTCCTAGCTCAGTCTGGTAGAGTTGGTTCAGAAAAACAATCTTAATGGTATGAATGACTTGGTCGCAGGTGGGCTTGTAGGGACTTAAAGTGTAGTAAAAAGACTTCTTGTAGGTGTTGTAGATGAGGGAGGGGTTACTCGGGTCAGCGGGAGGATGCCGCTTGTGAATGGACTGGTGGCGAGTCCGTCTCTCAGTTGCATCCAGGTTTTCACAGGTGAATAAACTAGCATCAAAATTTAGCAACCGATATGGATGCTCTTATTTATTTTCTTTGGCAAGAAAGTTTTATTCTTTTATAATCTTTCCATAAAAATAATCGCAACTCTTCCATCCAGGCTGCCAGATTATTGAGCACGGACCCAAGAAAATAGCACTGTTTTGTTTTTCTTGAACTCTTGTTGATGGGACATCCCTATCTTATACTCTGTCTGATGAATTTTTTATTTTCTTAATTTCATGCATGTTCTGTTTATTTTGCTTTCACATCTCAGTTTCACGCCAAAAAAGAAAAAAAGTAAACCTTCGGCCGCGGAAACCAGGTGGAGAGTGAATGAAGATATCGGTGTTGAGGGGATGGATTAAGCTCTGCTGCTCGTCTCCGGCGCTCCTACGGTGGTTAACTGGCTCCGATATCTATCATGAAGGACTTGAATGGTGTCCATTCTGATAGCCAAAGCTTTCTCTTTTCGCCTCAGTTGGCAATGCTGCAATGTTCGAACAGCCATGGTGGAGGCACTGAGCGGGAACAGCAAGTTATTCGCCCGAGTCGAGTGCTGATTGTTTGGCTGGATGCAGTCCGCTGTCCAACCCGATGCCGATGACCTGCCATCCGACGGTATGATCCGATTGGGCCAAAGCTCGGCGCACTTTCAGCCGTGCACCGTTCAGCATTCACAGCGGCACAAGCCTCTGGGCCGGCGAGCTCTTTCTTGCCTGTGCGGCGTGTAATCCGGTCGATTTCAACTCCTGTCCACCAGCACCACCAAGGTTCGCCGATCTAGTCCAAACTGGTAAGTACAGCGTCGATTGGGACTATGAGCTGCTCTTCCATCAGACTCTCTCGTAGCTGACCACCATCTTGCAAGGCTCAAGCTTGTGTGTTGGTAGTTCCCGACTATCGTCCTTTCTTGCCCTGTCTGGCTGGATCACCGCACCCGTTTAGGCCATTTAGCGCTCCGTCGGGAGAGACCACCCGTCTGGTCGTAGTGTCGGACTCTAGCTTCAAGCTCTGGCGGGCCTATCCTCCTCAAGAAAGGCCGATGTTGAAAAGAGCCGAGCGAAGCTTAAAATACAGCGAGGAAAGCAAGCGCCGGGATTCGCGGGCCAAGTAGCCAAGCCTTATGGAGACTCCCAGCTGGGAACTATTGCTCTCCAATCGGTGTACATTCGTTCCTCCCTCATCGAACGCGCTCCAGAAAGCTCAATCTTCCCTCACCGACTGAACCCACGTTCTTGCCCCAGATCGCACTCAAGCGCTACTTTCGATGCTGCCAAGGATTTTGCCTGAAATCTTTAGTTTGGCCATGAAGATTCATCACATCCATCCCAAGAAAGTTTGCCAAAACATTCTTCTTCACAGGCACCCAGAATACGTGCCCATCATGTCGGCACCCACAGCGGCGCCCGCCATAGCCCGAATTTGAGGCCGTGCTTTTTTCTTTTTTGTGAATATATAAACCCGGGCTTCCAGGTCACTGTGAAACCACAAGCAACAGCTCCAGTATCCAGCTTACCATCAACCGGTCCGACCTAACTCAGTAAAACCCCCACAAGAGTCTCTCTTCGAGAACTAAGCAGTCAGTCTCTATCCCCCTTCCAAGCACATTTTGCGCGTGAGCTGAATCAGCTCGGCTTATTATTACGTTTACCAAAGGAAAAAACAGAAGAACTGTAACCATGTCTCCTGCCCAAGCCATCCCGTCCATCTCTGTGACTACACCTGATCAGCGCTTGAACACCATTCTCCAAGACAAACAAAACGAAGCTCGGGTCATCTCAGCCTTAGCTCAGATTAAGCCTCACTTCAAATCCACCCATGATGATATCGATGAAGAGGAGGACCAGCCAGACGAGGAAGGCTCCGAAGGCTCCTCCAAGGAAGATTCCTCAAAGGAAGACTCCTCCGCCTGGTCATCTTCCACCTCCTTATCAACAGATGATAACACCTGCTTAATGATCGAAAGTGTACGTTTTTCCTTATCATAACAGCGTCGCCCTCTCGATTGACGAAATCTTTTCTTGTTGCAGTATGAAGATCTCGTCCCGCCTGTCGAGGTAAAGGCAGAGATCAAGCCGAGCAAGTTTGCCGAAAAGTTGATCCAGCAAAGCCGCCAGGCGATCGCCGATGTCATCTCTGGAAAAGACGACAAGTTGATCGTCGTGGTAGGACCATGCTCTATTCACAGTTGAGTTCTTTCCTCCTCGGCGGTCTCCTTGATCTGCTACCATATATCTCGCGTTTTATGTGCTAGCCATAGTCCTGAATCAAACCACTCCATTCACTATAGACGTACAGGCTGCCGTTCAGTACGCTCGACAGCTGAAGGCTGTCGAAATTAACTTCCCCAACTTGATCATCGTAATGAGGACGGTAAGTTTTTTACCTCCTATTATAATGTACAACGTGGGTATTAATACTTCGATGAACGATTAGTACTTTGAGAAACCTCGAACAACCGTCGGCTGGAAGGGATTGATCAACGATCCCGACTTGGACGGTAGTTTTCAGATCGAGCGTGGGATCCGCATTGCTAGAAAGCTGATGGCTCAGATCACTCACATGGGTTTACCAGTAGCGACCGAGTTGCTTGACACAATCAGGTAAAGTGAAACAAGCACTCCTTTTTGACCAAAAGACGCCGAGGAGCTGATACCAGCATTTTCTTTTTGGCAGTCCTCAATATTTGTCAGATTTGATTTCATGGGGAGCGATCGGAGCCCGCACAACGGAAAGCCAGCTTCACCGTGAGCTTACCTCGGCCACTGCGCACCCAGTTGGGTTCAAGAACGGCACAGATGGGGGCGTGAAAGTGGCGATGGACGCGATGCAATCGGCACGCTCTAGCCATGCATTCATGGGCGTCGGCCCTCACGGCCGAGCAAGCATTGTCCGAAGCCGTGGAAACAACAACGTGCATGTGATCCTACGTGGCGGATCTAAGGGAACCAACTTTGACGCTGTCAGTGTCGCCGAGACCCGCTCCAATCTGATCAAGACCCAGCCCACCTTCCATCCTTCCATCATGATAGACTGTTCGCATGGTAACTGTAAGTAACAGAAACTCGATCACGACAGTCTGTTCCGTTCGCTGATCACACTGTATGTACTACATGTACCGTTCCAGCCTCGAAGGATTATAGAAACCAGCCCAAGGTGATCAAGTCGATCTGCGAGCAATTGTCAAGCGGAAGCGACAAGGGTGCGATTAGCGGAGTGATGATCGAATCGAATCTCCACGAAGGCCGCCAGGACATCCCTAAGGACGGCCCCATCGGCCTGAAATATGGCGTCTCAATCACGTCAGTAGGAGCAGTGCTGCTTACTTACTTGTTGACCACGGCTACTAACACAGAGAGGTCTTGCTTTGCAGGGATGCGTGCGTCAGCTTCGAGGAAACCATCAAGATGCTTCAAGACTTGGAGGATGCCGTCTCACGGCGCCGGGCTGTATTGGCATCCTCTTGATCTCATCCGAGCTACTCTGAGAGCCTACCAAGTCCTCGAGGATAAAATCTGTTCTGCCACGTCACCAAAAAACTAATTCAAGTAAGATGAGCTTAAAATCGCTTCCATTCCTTTTCTTTTGCTTTTTTCTATTATTTTTTTTCCTTCCTTCCCAAATCCATCAATAATCTACTGTAAAATAACGAGAATAATAGTAACGACAACTAAAATATATATATATAGAATTATGGCCTCGTCGATACGACCTTTCTTCTCTTCTCAAAACAAGATGTTTGTATTCTAGAGTATATATACTTAGCTGAATACCATGCCTCATAATCATCAATCAAAAAACAAAAACAAAAAAAAACCATAAAATGACAAAAAAAAAAACAGAAAAAAGAGCAGAAAGAAAATTGTCCATATATATAATAATTGTCTTGTTTTTACCATTTATATTTACGCATATTACTATGTATTTCATTCATAATAAAGAATTGAAAATTGAATGCATTAGATGTTTTCTTCAAGCAACTCGAGAATAATGAAAGCCAATATACTTGTTATAAAAGGGAGGATAGCCATCTGGGGGAAGAAGATTGTCGGGTGGAATACTATGATGGTGGTGATGAAGCGGGGTGATACCGGGGCTTACCCCAGAGCCGAGGGGAAGCAAGACTTGGCACACAAAAGTACAGCAACTTTCGATTCGACAGAATGTCGGACTATGCCGGCCCAAACCTACATAGCATGTCTCCTACTCTTGGCGACCTCACTCCCGCCGCCGGGTCTTTTGAATAGCCGTGTTTTTCTCTTTTCTGGTCTTCTACAGTCGAGCAGGAATTCGACATGTCTATTTACTCCGCCACTAGCTCCCCTCTCATCTCTCGTCCCCCCTCCCCCTTACGATATTAACAAAAGACAGACTATTTTGCACGTCTCGCTTGATGACTATCCCATACAATCTTCACAAACATAATCGAGAAGAGTCGTGTAGTATTGTGCGAATAAAAAATATAATTTTCGTTGAGATAAGGAGATGCGGACAAGTAACAGTGCAATCAAAAGTGCTTCGCGTGCTACGCTTCTTCAGCTCCACCTCTTCATCTTTTCTCTCAAGCTACCACTCATTAGTCTCCTGCAGACCTTTCTTTCCGGGTAGGAAGTTAATCGCCTTGGGATATCAATTCAGTCACTGATCAGCTTTCCAATCGCCCTTTCACTAATAATCATCATCAAAAAAAACTCCTCGTTACATAATGTGAATAATTTTTCTTCTTCTTCTCTTTTGTTCAAAAAAATTATATTAGATTATGTTTGACATCGAATATTGAAAAAAAAAAGGACAAAGAAGAATAGAAAAAAATAAGTGAAGAAAAGTTCTTGCATATAACTTTTTGGTCGCAGTTCCAGCTGCTCATAAACCGGGGGAAATAAAACACGAGTCCATGAGGTGACGAATTTTATTTTATGACCATGAAGAAAAAAGGGGTGAATTTATTTTATTAGGGGATGAGATGGATTTAGAGGAGGAGAGTGGGGCGGGGGGATTTAAGCGGCTGGGACGAGGTTGGATATTTTCAAGACGCCCTCGCTTTTGAAGGGGCGACCGTCGGAGTTGATAGCTTCTACGGAGATAGGGATGACGCCGAATTGTGGGCCGTTAAATGGGGCGGTGCCAACAGCGGGAGCAGGAGCAAGAAGTGCTGGTGGTGGGGTGACAGGAAGGGTCTTGGTGGCCGGCGCTGCGAATGTCCCGGTGGGAGGCGTCAGGATGGTCGGAGTGGGAGGAGTCAGTGCGGGCGCGGTTGTGGGGCGGCCGGCCGAGGGCTTGGTGCTGACGACTTCCTGAGCATGCGGTCCCACCGGTAACCCTACCACGGGGAAGTTGCGCGGCAAACCACCGCCGGTGGTGTTGGCCTGTCCAGCCGACTCCGGGGTGGCAGTTGTTGGAAGGGGCTTGACCGCAAGTGGCTTGGTGGGATGCGCAGGTGGTACTGGTGTGGTGCCTTCAGCAGATGATGGCGCCAGCGGATTAGCAGAGGGTGGGAGTTGGGTCGGGGCTTCCTGGGTCTGGGCCTGGGTGGGAGTGCGCGAAGTCTGGCTTACCTTTTCTTCCCCTTTCGTATCTGCCTTCGTAGGCCTAGTAGCGGTTTGGTTCGTCTTCTCTTCGCCAGCTGGATCAGACACCTCCGCCTTCGTTTGAGTATTGAGTTGGACTGTCTTGTCTTCCGCATTGGCTTCAGGAACCGCAACCTTCGTTTGCGCATTGGGTTGGCTCGTCTTTTCGTCCCCAGTAGGTTCAGGAACCACAGCCTTCGTCGGTGTTGATGTTGAGTTAGTAGCCGATGGAGCCACGTTAGAAGAAGAATTGGCGTTGTTGGACGAAGGATCTGTCTCGGCGGTAGGAGATGGAGACTCTGAAGTCTGTGGGGGTACCCTTGCAGTCTGTAATAAGGCAGTTGAAGCCTGTTTGGTATCTTGGCTTGTATCGTTGGATCCCTTAGCTGGCCCGGTCACACTGGAGGCCGGTTGCGGGACACTTGAAGCTGCCGGGGCAACATTCCCAGGGACTTGAGGTGAGACACGCGAAGTTTGGGGTGGTAAGCTCTGACCATTCGTGGTTTGCACGGGAGAGTTGAGGGTTTTCGAGGCTTGCGGGGCGAGAGGTTGCGGCGTGGTTGGAGCCTGAAAGAAGGGTACCGTTGTGACACTTGGAGCCTGGGCCAAAGGGGCGGCAGCCTTTGCTGGGAAATTCGCAACTTGAGTGGGCGCTTTCAATACCTGGCCGGTTGTCGCAATCGGCGCTAATGGAGCAATTGTCTGCGGCGTGTTCAAAGCCTGCGGTACTACTGGTACATTAGGCGGCATGACGGCTGAAGGTTGTGGTGGCATACCTGACGAGACCATGGGGAAAGAGGACATGGGGACACTGAGTGACGGCATCATGGGCATGCTGAAAGGCGGCATTGGCAACGGCAAAGGTAGCATAGGCATACCTAGAGGCGGTAGGAGCTGGCTAGAGAATGGTGCTGTTTGAAACGGCATGGAAACTTTGGTGGGGTTCTCAATTACTTGAGCCGGGTTTTGTCCCAGTTGGAGCGTCGAAAATGATGCGCCCTGACTCATCCCGGGTACTGTTTGGCTGGTCTGCGTGACCGTATATGGGGTGCCACCGTATACTGTGGTTCGAGAGATGCGCCCATCCGCTGTGGTTTCGGAGCTTGAAGAATATCCTGAGGATGTGGACGAGCTTTGGCTCCTTGTTGCGCCGCTGCAAGATGGAATAGAAATTTTCCTTTGATCAGTCCAACTAGCCCCCCAAAGAAAAATAATAATAAGGTGGGCAGATTATTCACAACTGCCGTTTATCCATGTAACCATTGAAAGTAGGAACGGCCCTCGTGTACGCAACAGCGACAATTCCAGTGATCAGGTAGGGGCCTGCGACCCACATTTTCTAACACCCGAGAAAACTAGGATTCAGAGATTGGGGTATTTCTGTCGAGCGGCTAGTTGAGAGAGTCTTGGTGTGTTGTGTGTTCAAGGGTGATTGGTCTACTCGGGCACAAAAAAATGAAATGAAAAGGTATGGAAAGAAATGAAACACAGACAGATAGGTGATAGAACTTCAAAGGCAAGAAGAAGAAAAAATAAATAAATAAAGGAGAAGCAAAATGAATAATAAATAAGGAGTCAATCCGATAAGAAACGCACCATACTTAATGAGAGTGAGTGTTCCATATACTCACAGGAAATGAGTGGGCATGGCCAGGGACACACATTGATTGATGGACGGCATAAAATCCATGGCATAGGGAACCGACCGACGGGTTTCTGAGCAAGTAGTGTGCCAAGGCAAGCGTCGGATGGAGCGATTCCATTTCGCTAATGCAAGCTTTTCCTACCAACCCGATGGACTCTGAGACTCCACACACAAACAAGCGGACCGCAGGACTGGCCATACGGAACTCGACCAAGGCCGCTGCCGCTTGGTTGGTGCGAGCGAGGCGGCGACTCGTCGTCGACTTCTCCGCGTCGCGGGCACAGGTGTCCTGGGCACCGCTGCTTCCAAGTCACCTCCAAGTTACGGAATCATGACTTCACAAGCACTCGAGCCTAACAAAACCTCTCTGAGGCTTACACCCAATCCGAACTCGCAAGCCTGAGACAGGATTGAAACAAAGGCCAAATAGGCCCTTGCTGAGATAAAATCGTCAGTACATCCCACACCGTGAGACTACATTAGAGGTGGGCCGCCGCCGGGGGCCTTGAAGAGCTGCAGGTTGCGCTCATTATGGCGCCTTGATCTCCCTTCAAGTCCTCCTCCTACTCCCCCACTGGAGCCTTTCCCAAAAAGCTGCGGTGGCCTTCTTGAGCCCGGCATGCACTTTTGTTCATGGGTTTTGCGCTGTATCTGCCGCACCTGGCCTGTATCATGGCGTCTGTGAAGCGAACACGCCATTATAGCCCAAACTGTCATGTGTGAAACCATGAGTCATGGCTTTATGTTGTCTAACTTCAGGCCTACCCGTGCCGGAAGTACACGAGCACAAGCGCGTCAAGTATTGAATCTTGGGGATATAGTTTTTTGTTGCGTCAAATGGTACAGGTAACATCGACTCCCGTTGCGTCAAGTGGTACATACACGATGGTGATGATCAGAGGACCGAGATCAAAGCCGCACAATCATCACAGCGTCCTTAGGCAATTCGATTTGTTCTGCTTAGATTGTTGTCCTTCTGGACAACATCCATCTCCCAGAGTGTTCCATTAGGAGAATTTGAGGAAGCCTTCGGCAGAATCAAATTGCTACAACATGAAGAATGCTTGCTGATGCAACGAGGCATAGGCAGAAACCTACCTGGCCAAGTCAAATAAGATAAAACCTCAAACGCGTCTTGGCTCATGGGTTTGAAGGAGATTGAGCTGTTGTTGAGGGACAGCAGGGACTTAAACTGATGATCTGCTGGGAACTCACGGAGATGACCTTGACATGAGAATGATACTTCTATTGTTCAGTGAGTAAAAGGGAAGCTTGTCTCAGGCGGGAGGTTTTGGGACCAAGTCCCTCCTTGTCGGTCGGACAAGCGCGCAGCTTGCTGCATCCTTACAGGAGGGAATTGTTGTGAAGTTTGATCAAGGAAACCCGCAAGAATTTCACCCTGGAGCAAAAATAGCAGACTATTCACCATAACAGACCCTCTTGCAGCCAGAATGCTTTCCTCCCCCATTGATCAGTTACAACCTTTTGCGGAATCTTCTGTGAAGAATTAAGAATTGTTCCTGCACAACCAGTAGGGTGAATGGTGTGTCACTACTATTTGGGTGTTTTGAGTTTCACTGTCAGGGTTTGTAACGCCAAGAACAAAGGCTGTTCTAGCTATACAACTGTCAGTGTCCATGACAACAAGAGCTAAAAACCTCTAGCAATATGGGCTGCAATGAATCTAGAAATATTAATATATATTTTTTATGGTTCTAAGGTGGTTTGGAATATGTTTTATGGGTTTTTGTGATATGTAAAGCTTAGAACAAAATCAAAGAAATGGGTGTTAGACTTCCAGTAGGGGATGGTGAGGTGAAAGAGGAGCTTTAGTGGGGTCAGGTTGAAAGTGGCTCAGNGAGTGTGCCACAGTTTGGACTCAGAAAGAGACGAGAGAGCATAAGCAGAGGTTGAAACAGAGGGAGACAAAGAGACCAGGGGGGTAGCAATGAAATAGCGGTAGTTGACGGAATGGGAGAGAAATCGGGTGGAATTTTGGAGAAAAGTAAAAACACCGTTTGCAAAAGACACATCGCCATCCCACTTGTCGAAGTAGCCGATTGAGAGAACCGTGCCGTTGACGCGGGGGCAAAAAAGGACGTTGGAAAGGCGTAGAGAGCCAAAAGACGTAGGGACGACGGCATCCCCAACACCGTCTACGGGAATGCATTCTTGAGAGGCCACACGAAGGCGTATATTAGCCGGTCGGATATGAAGGAAGAACGAGCGGTCAGACATTACATGGTTGGTAGCGCCACTATCGCAAAGGATTTCCCCAGCATTGTCAGGCGTTGCAGTGATTGAAGCCAATTCTTGTCTGACGTGAACGAGGCGATTGGAAAGAGTGGCGGATTTCTTTGGGCGCCAAGACGGGTTTTTTAAGCGCGGATCCTCCAGTGGCTCCTGCCCGCGTTGAACTCGAGGACAGTCTGGTGCCCAGTGTCCCCATTCCCAGCAAATGTTGCATGGAAACTCGGGCGTCAAATATTTTCTTCCCCAGCTGTCGGGATTGACTTCAGATTTTGACGAGGTTGAGGCCTGAGCCGACGGACGAGAACCACCTCTACCAAAACGACCTCCTCCTCTACCCCGGCCACCGCGATAGGACTGTTGCTGTGAGGACACAGCCATGATGGACGGAGAGGTACTAGAAGCTCGATGGGCCTGATGGAGTCTAGTCGCTGTGTTAAGGAGATCGACAGGCGAGACTTGAAAATCCGGACTGACTGCCATCCGAGAATCCATCGAATCAGCCAACGCTTGATGATAACGCCGCAGGCTAAAGTGGAAGGATAAGGACAATAACTTATCTGTTGTCCATCCTCCCAGTCTCTCCTCCAGATCCAGCAAGCTCCTCTTTAAAGACTCATAGCCTGCGGATATCGAGTCTGAAAAATCGGGGGCCTGGGCGATGTCAGACCAGCGAGTCAGGAGAAGAGACCAGGAGGAGGCGGCGAATTGCTCCTTTAAGAAATTGTAGGCCCCATACGCCGTCTTCCCGTTGAGGGAAGCGCGTAGCCCTCCGTCGACCGATTGGCGGAGCAAGGTGGCGACTCCAGCATCCATTTCTGAATCAAGAGACGACCGGTCAAGATTAAAATAATCCTTGATCCCAGTGGCGGCCGAGACGAGATCGCGGAGAGAAGACGACCAAAGGGGATAGTTGAACCCGTCCGTAGCTAGCTTCGGGTCCAAGTCGCTACCCAGGCGTTGCCATCGAACAAGGTTGGAGGCAATCGAGCTGGACGAATGAGGTACAGTCGCCGGCGGAGGTGGTGATGAAGCCGTAGAAGCTGCCAGGTTCTTGATGAGAAGGATTTTGAGGAGATTGTCGTCGATTCCCCCAAGACCGGATCGCTCAAGTTCCTTGGTGAGGACTTGTTCGAGAGAGAAGGCGTCCCGACTGTCGGACGACTCAGAAAACCGTTTGTTTTCAGAGGGTGATTGCTCCTGCGCCGGCGAAGGGGTCGGAGTTGGCTCCTCAGGGGCTTTTTGAGAGGTGGACATGGCAGTCGAGAAAAAGGACTGATTGAAGGACTCGGAGGGGGTGATGTCGGATGAAGACGAAGACGTAGGTTGAGGTTGTCGCGGAGGTGTAACTCTGGTCGTAAAATCCGGGGTGAACAGATTAGGTTTGGTTGACCGAGTGTTTGGCATACAGGACAAAAGGAGAAAAAAAAAAAAAAGGTGTAATGCAAATTCCACGTGTGAAGTGGAGAGTTGAACTTCCGCTAATGAGGCGAACAACAAACAAGGAGAGAGTTAAGTTTAGAATATACCCAGCTGGTAACAGCGCGGGCTCATAACCTGTTAAGCCTGAATGCTGATGCAGCGAGACAGAGTGGAAAACTCCCCCAAGGGGAAACTGTATTTCGAGATCAGGTAAGTTCTTAAATACAACCAGGAAGATAAAACCATACTTCGGATGATGAGAAAGTATGGAAATAAGAGGAAGCAGAAGTATGTGAGAAAATATGTGATAAGAATATGAGAAAAATATAAAAATAAGACAATAATAGAAATGAAACATAACACTCCCCCCCTCATCATCCGCCAAAAAAGAGTTCAGATAAAGGAAACAATCAGACAAATAAGTAAACAGAAAAATCAAAAGAAATGAAAAACAACAAGGAATTAACAGTGAGAAAAAACAAAACAAAAGACTGAAAAGAACAAGGGTGACGGAAACAAGAAGATGAGAAAAATCCAGAAGGTCAGATAGGAGGCCGAAAAGTTGATCCAAGCGCGGCGAGAACTGAGTAAGGTATAAAAGGTGCAAAGTCAATAACTGAGGCAATCAACCATTATCTCCTGTGGACGTTGAAGAGAGACGGACAATCGCGGGGGGTGCATGTTTCTCGCAGCCAGCGCATACTTCCCCCCCTATACTTGCCAAAGTGTGAGACGGTGGCCTTAGTCCCGTCTGATCCAGGAAGTTTGACACTGATCGCCATCCTAAAGCCTTGGTGAAAATATCGGCCAGTTGACGCTCCGTCGAGATCCATTCAAGTCGTACTTTTTTCTTGAAGAGGAGCTCATTGATGACATGGAATTCGCGATCAACGTGCCGATGTTCCTTGCGGGTACCGCAATCAGAACTGATTTGAACTGCCGCTCTGTTGTCGCAACGAATCAATGGAGGCTGAATGTCGAGGAAATGAGAGAGTACCGAGGACAAAAAACAAGCATCCTTTGAAGCAAAAGACAGAGCCATGTACTCTGCTTGACACGTTGAGCGTGCGCAACAGGTTTGCCGTTTTGACGACCAAGAGACGGGGGCACCCCAGGCAAGAGAGAGAAAGCCGTGAACTGAGCGGGCCCCCTCGCCCCCCCAATTTGCATCGACATAGGTGGTGACTGGAGAATCGAGGACTCCTGCGGCAAGAATCGGAAGAGAGAGGGAAGCAGAGTATCGAACATATGAAATTAAATGCTCGAGGGCCGCCCAGTGAGAGGCGTCCGGATTCATGGAGAACCGCGCAAGGAAATGCACAGCAAAGGTAATGTCGGGCCTCGAGCCCTGTGCCAGGTAAAGTAGACAGCCAATCCTGGAGAGGTACTCGACATCAAAGGAACCGTTGGATGGGTTTGATAGGAGGTCAGAGGACTGAATTGGAGTGCGAGTCTTGATGGCCGAAGGAAGAAAATTGGTAATTTTATTGACAAGAATGGGTTGATCTAATCGAAAGCCGCCTTGTACTTCACGAATACGGAGGCCAATGATACTCGACAGTTGATCGTCCCACTTCAGGTCCAGCACTGAGGATAAGGAGGCTTTGAGGGTCGAGATAAGAGCCAGAGAACTTGCCGTGAACAGACCATCGTCAACGTGAATCCAGAGGAAAGCCTTGCCTTGCGGAGATTGATATGTATACGTGGATTGGTCCTCGAGGTTAGGGAAAAAACCAATCCTTGCTAGACATGTCTTGAGGTGAAGCCACCAGCAGCGGGAAGCCTGACGAGTGCCGTACAAAGCCTTCCTAAGTTTCAGAACACATCCCGGTTTGACTGACACTCCGGGAGGCGGACGAATGTACACGTCATGATCGATGTCACTGTGTAGGAAAGCACTGCGCACATCAAAAGACGCAACAGGCCACCCAAACCGCGAAGCCATCGCAAGGAGAAGCCGCAAAGAAGAGAATGTAGGGGTGGGCGCAAAAGTCTCGCTCACATTCACACCATGGACCTGCCTAAAACCCTGCGCTACTATCCGAGCCTTGAAACGAGTAACGACACCTTCCTGACTGCGCTTCAACGCAAAAACCCAGCGACAGGTGAGAATCTCCGTAGCCTCGCCTTCGGGGACCTCCTCCCAAACTTTGAGCTGAATCATCATGTCTATCTCAGCATTGCATGCGGCCGTCCATTCAAGTCGGTGCTCCGACCTCATCGCCTGATGGTAAGTGTCGGGGGCATCAGACATGAGGGAAGCAGTCGAAACGAGAGACGACAAACACGCGTCCTGAATGTCGAATTCCTTTAGTTGCGTAAAATCTCCTAGACTGGACACGCGAATGGCAGAAAGATCAGAATATAAGCTGTCAAGATTGGCGGGCTGACAAGGAAGATCATCCTCGTGGAATGTTACGGAAGCTCCCCGTTGAAGTCGGTTGGTTTTGGGGTTCCATAGAATCCATCCATGAGACTCGTCGGAGACACCAACATGAATGAGCGGCGTGGATCGTGGGACAAACTGCTTGGGGTGATTAGGATCGTGTAGATATGCTCGGCAACCAAAAACTCGGACGAGGTTCAAAGCAGGTGACTTCCCAATGGCTAATTCAAATGGTGTTTTGGACGCTCCAGCATGGACGACGCGGTTAAAAATAAATACAGAATGCTTAAGTGCCAGGAACCATAATGATTGAGGTAACTTAGCATGCAAAAGCGACGTTTGCGCCATGTCAAGGATAGAGCGGTTGGTTCGTTCCACAGAGCCATTTTGATGGTGCTCATAAGGAACTGCCATCTCATGGTTGATCTCCTTCCGCGCCAGAAAATCCGAAAAATGCTTTGAATTGAACTCGCCACCGTTGTCAGACCGGAGAGTGCGGACACCACATTTCGTGAACTTCTCAAAATTGTTGACCCAGGTAACGACCGCATCAGCAGCATCGGACTTGGCCTTTAGACCCACTACAGACGTCAGGCGAGAGTAAAGGTCATGAATGACGAGTGCGAACCTGCTGCCATCCAAAGCTTCGACAAAGGGGCCCACAAGATCGACAGCAACAGTGTCCCCTGGGCCGTCGACAAGTTCACGAGAAGGAGAAGAAACAGGACGATGCGTGCTTTTCGATAAGGAACAGGAATGACATTTCGTCGTCGGAAGGG
This sequence comes from Puccinia sorghi, assembly GCA_001263375.1. Taxonomy (NCBI): domain Eukaryota; kingdom Fungi; phylum Basidiomycota; class Pucciniomycetes; order Pucciniales; family Pucciniaceae; genus Puccinia; species Puccinia sorghi. Next base: position 58,711 of record LAVV01015181.1, read on the forward strand.
AGAGAGCTTTCTCAGGGACACCATAAACGCAGCGGTGCTTGATCGTGCGGTTAAGAAATCGTATTGCAATGTGACCAAGCCGAGTGTGCCACAGTTTGGACTCAGAAAGAGACGAGAGAGCATAAGCAGAGGTTGAAACAGAGGGAGACAAA
>LAVV01015214.1:0-19121 GCA_001263375.1 Puccinia sorghi
GGCTGAGTTGTGGTTGACAAGTCAGCAGGGGACGCAGGCTAGCCAACAGCGAGAATTACAACAGAGTCTTACACCCATTCACATTGGGACCTTTAACACCTATCAACGTACAATTCTTATCAAACTTTTTGGTGATCAGATCCAGCTGTTTTGGGGCAATCTGAGCATCTGAAAAAACAAATCAAAGTTGTATGACATGTGGGTTAAACATGGTGTTAAGGTGCTAATGTGAAGCAGGCTATTGCTGCACTTCTTGTACATGTATGGGTGTTTTATGCGTGTTTATTATTCTTGTTTACATGAGGAATATAGGGCGAGCCACAGAACACACACACACAACAGAAAACAAACCCCAAGTCCTTCTTTGTGCTACGTACTCGCCTGAAACATGCAACCAAGAGAAGAAAACATGAACAAAAAACATACACCAGGAGGAGGCCAATGCAACACTGCAAAAGAGAAAGAGAGACAGAAAAGGGTGACATATATGGTACAGAGAGAGAGAGACCGATAAACTTTCTTTTTGCGTTGGATTTATTTTCGTGTTTGATTCTGCAACAAAAGATGATGATGATAAGCAGAGATAGAGAAGGAAGAGAAGGGCGCAAGACTCGCGCCGAAAAAGGGAACCTGTGTACAAAGACACCCTTTCACAGTGATCCATTGTTTAACGAGGGGATGTACGTATATATCCGTTGGTCTCCAGAGTCGTCGTCTGCCGCCAGCCACACACCGTGCCACCAGCGGCTTCCAGATACATCCAAATCTGACCCACCAAAGAGTCGTGCGTGTGTGGGTGAGGTAACTTGATCAACTCAAAAAAAAAAGGGTGTGTGTGTGATACATGATGTGCGAGGAAATGTACAACATTTCATAAAAGGAAACATGATTGATTGGAAGATGATGAGAGTGAGGATAGTAACTCGATAATTAGGTCCCATCAAGGGAAGGCCCACGGGCCTTTCTTCTGATAGAAAAGGTGCGTCTGGGCGGGTTAGAGATGGCGGGGGGATCTTGGGTGGAGGAGGTGGCGTCGAGGGGAGGTAGTACGGGGCAAGGAAGGGGGGATTGTTGCCGCGTTGAATCTTTGTGAAAGAAGGAAGTTAAGTTATCTCCCTTATGAAGAGCCATAAAAAAGTGCTTTGCTTACGAGCAGAGGGATCCGAGGGCATTGTCTGGTCGCCCGCGAGCGACAAGATTTCGATGGCGTCCTGAGACTGCGACTGAGACGGAATAGGAGAGGTCTGGGGTGAGCCGGAGATCGAGTAGCTGTCGTACCTGACGGCTTCGAGCGACTTGCGCGCGGACGGCGAGACGGTCCGGGGACGGTGAAGACTCTGCTGTGAGCGGCTGCGTTCGAGACCACCGGACTCGGCCGTCGGCAGCCCCTCAAATAGACTGTCATGATGCTCGATCAACACTTCCATGATATCGTCCTATGATACCAATAAGCAGTGGCGTTATATCTTTGACTGGTGCCGTGTGTTCTCTTTTTTATTTTTGTGACTTACTTTCCAGTTTTGCGCCGGGAGCTGTTGGCCGGCAAGGTCGTCAAGGAAGACGACCTGGGAGAAGACCAGGCCGAGGTTACTAGGCGTCATCTTATTCTGGCTCGAGAAGCTAGCGACCCGATGGAGGTGTTCGCAGAGTAATTTCAAGGTGGCTTGGTGCGCCTGGGGCAGCTTACGGATCCGTTTGGACAGCAACCTAAAGGCTTCTTCCCGCGACTCTTCCCATTGTTGCGAGAGACTGACCCGCTCCACCAGCGGGAAGGGGAATAAGGCTTGCGGTAGTTGTCGTAAATAAAGCTTCAGGACCCCCGAAATGGTGTAAATGTCATGCCGCTCTGCATCAAACTTGAACGTATCCTCATCTCTGTAAAAAAGTCACAATGTTAACTTATTAATACTATTCTGATTCAAGCAAGTGAACGGCGCACTTTTCAATTTCATGTACCAGCTGAATTACGCTGTGCATTTTACCGGAAATGCGGTAGATGCCTTCATGCTTCAAGCCGTTGCGGTCGATTTCTTCGATGCACATCTTGACGATTAGTGGTGTGGATCCTTTTCCGGGATTACTGGCGCAATAATCATTGATGGCAACCCCAAATAGCAAGCTCCGACATGGGCCAATGAATGCATTCTCGTATAACACTTTGGGTTCCTCGTATTCGATCTGTGTGAAATCCGTGTATTGTCTCATGTCTAGTTCTGGATTCACTTTCATCACCACATGCTGTGCATGATCACATATCTTTTTTTGATTTTTTTTGTCGGGCAAGGGCATGAGTGTTAGGCTAAGATAGGTGATAGTACTAGAGATGTCAAGCTTACGGATATCCATGAAACGGCCTGAATTCGAGTTTCATCGTTATAGTATGCGAATGATTCTTTAGCTTCGCCCGACATTTCATAGATCATTTCTTCGGTAGCCCTCCTTGCACCACGGATGACTTGTTCCTTACGTAGGCGGAGAGTTTCTAGATGGAATATACCTTTACGATAATCACGATCAGCTTCCTCTGCGTCTCTTTTGATCTTGACAGCCCTGATGGCGGTTGGACGGATGATGTCCTCGATGTGGTTCACAGCAGCGGGGGTTCCGGTTTTATTCTCCTTACGAGAGTTGAGACGTTGAATAAGGTTGTTGGTATTAGCCCTTAGTGCATGTAGGACGTCGGTGCCTTTTGCTTGAATTGGGTTTGCGGTTGGTGGTGTGACGGTATCACGAAGAGCGCTGGAGGTAGCGCCGGAGATGATGACGGCCTGCCTGTTTTGGATATCGGCTGAGGGGCGAGCTGAGGAGGAGGAGGAGGAGGAGAGGGGTTGTTGGGTTGAGGAAGAACTGTGATTGTTTTCGATGATAGAGTTGGCCGAGTTGTTTAAGGTGGGTGTTTTGGATGAGATATGTTCCCAGTCTGAGGTGTGAGATGGGCGTTGTTGGTCTTCCTTATCCCTCAGATCGACTGCCTCGGACATAGCATGAAACTGGGCCACCTCTTCGCACTTTCGGTCGTAGTTCTTCTTGAGTCTTTGTACTGTGGCTAGATAATCCTTATGTTCGTTGAAGCTGCTCCTGAGTTCTTCCCTGATTCGGTGTAGGGTTCGTTCTCTACTAGATTTGAAGCGTTCGAGGGGTTCGATGACGTTCTGTTTGATGAGTTTGATCCAGTTTTTCCTGATTTGCGCTTCCTGAGAGACGTTCGCATTCATTTCTAGCCAGGCATCTCTTGCAGTTTGAGGGATGATGTGGCCGTCGGGATATTCTTGGGTGAGTTTGCGATCGATGTCGTGCTGACGGGCGACGAGTCTTGTGAGTTGGGATTGATATTCATCCTCAATTTCACAGCGTTTCTTGAAGAAGTTAGTGAAAGATTCAGCCTCGTGTAGCAGTACGGTGTAGGTTGCGATGAAGTCTTCGATGCGAGGAGAGTTGTTGAAAGACGACATTGTGTTGTTAATTTGGGTGGAAAAGATTGAGTGAGTGAAGACAGCGGGGAGAGTGATGACATCTGTGACAGAGGAGTGACAGGCTTGCTTATGTCATCGTCCACCTGCTGTAGCCCAGGAGGAGGGCTACAGTAGGGTCTCACCTAGGCCCCCTGTAGAGCATGTATATAGACCATATACATGTAATCCATCACTGTTCTCTTGCTTCCACGAGCATCTCATATCACCACCTTGTTGATTGGGTTGTGATTCTAGTATTCCATGTGTATACAACAGGTTCACCCCTTGTGATACACAATAGGCTATCACATAGCTTCTGGGAGCATACATTAGAGACTATGCAATAGGCTGAATCTGGATATCAATACAGCTTGTTTCACAACCACCCCCTTGCCCTCTTTTACATTTAAATACATATTTCATCTGGTCAAACCTTCCATGGGATGCTGCGCGGCCCGTGGCAACCACAAGCTGGCCGCTGATCCTCACTCACTCAAGAGACTATCACGCATCTTGAGAACCAAGCCAGCCACAGCCCTTCCCCCCCTTCCCAACACCGTCATGACACTCTCCTTTCCCCAAAAGGTGCTGTTCTCCCACCCCCACTCATCAATATCAACAATCAATTGAAGAAGAAAATAGAATGGCTTCAGGATGATGATGCTGCCCCACTCCTCCCTTTTCCTTACAACCAACTGCTTGAACTTGCGGTGGAAGCCCGTAGCCACTCAAATAGATCAATGTTGGCCAATGAATATGAGTTTTGTTTCCAATTATTACCACAAATAATGCAAGATGTTGTGCATCAAGTCATGTGAGAAAGTTATATCCCTCCCAATGATCAATACCTACCTGTATGTCCTCACTCTTCAGTCTCTGTACCTCTCAATCATCTGCCTGAAAAGTCCTTGATGACAGCTGGCTATAACTAATTAGAGCCAATTAACAAAAAAATAAATAAATAAAATTACCATAAAAAATCTTAGAATAAAGTAAAACCAAAATTATCATACAACAATTCAAAAAAAACTGGCTCAACTGCCTGCAGTTCACATGCAGAAAGTCCCAGGAAACTTCTGTTGTTACTCCAACCATTCTCAAAAAGTGATTCAACAAATCTTTGATGCACAGTCATTGTGCAGACTGCACAGTCACTATGCCAAAACATCTACATATTCAAACATGTGGAGTATGGATGGCAGATTGGCTGTAGCATGCTTCATGTCTACTGTAGGCAGTTGAGAAAGTTTTTTTTGCAGTGCAAAATCTAGGCATAAAAGAAAAATATATGTTCAAAAATATACTTCCCAAGTTTCTTACTCAATAGATTAATTTGGTATATAATCTGACGCTCAAAACCCCTTTTGGGAGGTATTCTGATGCGCCAAATGACACAAAAATTAAAATAATTAATCAAAAACAAATATAACAAATAAACCTGTTTGGGAATGACTTGAACACAAGTACAGACGATCCCAAAAACGTCTAGGCACTCCTATGCACTCTAGAGTTCAAACCCCTGGTTCAAGGCGCTAGATGAGGTGCAAGGAACCAGTACCCAGAAGGTTGAGGCGCGCAGAAAAATGAACAGACCAAGGGGTCTAGGTCCGTAGCGTTTCCCTAATAGCCAGGTGTAAGCCAGTAAAGATCCCCAAGATAGCATCAGGGCTGGATAATTTTAAGCTATGTGCCCTGTCAAGGTGATTCAGCCCACGACTGGAACTTTGTAACAAAAATAAGGGACATAAAGATCCCCAAATAGCTTAAAGGGGGGTACAGGCTAAGATGGGAGACCCTGGCTTGGCGCTTGAAATACCCTACCAACCTGGCTTGTACAAAGACAACCAGGACAAAACCAGGCTTTCCAGGCCACAAAAACTGATCCTAGAAACATTTGAGCATCCCAATAGATCCCTGAATTGATATTTAAGCAGGCTCTCTTGCCCCATAATCATTTCCCCAGCTCCATACAATTTATCCAGAAATCAGAACTGCTCAGTTCCACCTGTTACCAACCAGAAAGAAAAAATCAACATGCCTGATTTCTAATCATCTGAATATCCCCTTGAACACCAATCCACCTCTTGGAGCTCTCAGAGAAGTACCTTTACTAGTGAGTAATAACCCCTCTCTGCAACCTCCACATTTCTCTATTTCTACTTAGATCAAGACTGTTCTACAGGCCCAGTTTCCTTGTCCAAAGACCAATTCCTCTGAACTCGTGGGGATTCAAACCACCCCTGTTTAACAGGCCCCTCTGGAAAATTAATCATCAGATATTTTTTATCTTATTATTTCTTTCTATTCTTTTTCCTTATCCCCATATCCTTGGAGACCATCCAAGAAAACTCTTTCCACTTATCCATAATTTCCCACAGGATTCCTCTCCTTAAGATCTGCATCCATTTTGCACCTCCTGCCGCTAGAAGTGTTGAAATCTTATCTGTCTCTCTTCTCCGGAGCTCTTCAATTTGTGGGGGTCTGCATTCATGCGCAGGGTCTTAATTGTAAAACCTAATCTTGTATCAGGAATGATACCACTTAGGTCTAGACTTAGCTTTTTTTTCTCTTGGTGACTCAATCTCATCTCATATTCCCCAATCTTGCAAATACCATCAAGTAGCTCAAGATTTCAAGAAAACTCAATGACTCTCCGGCTCAGCGTGATTCGCATCATCTTCAAGATAGCTTGTGTATAGTACACAACCCCATCTCATCTCTCAAGCCTCTTCAACACCTGACACCTTCTTCTTCCCATTAGACCAACTATCCCTTCCTTCTCATAAAAACTCCTTCTTCTGTCATCCTTTTCTTCTCTCAAGTAATCTTACCCTGTTTGTTCTTTCCTCCTTCTGTTCTGATCCTTTCTTTCTCTTGATTTTCAGCTAAATTCTCTTTTGCGTCATGTTCAGTTGCTCCTCACAGTTCCTCGTCCACCCTTCTGAATAGTCCTCATTTTTACATAGTGTTCCACTCTTAGATTGGTATGACCTCTTTTATTTTCCTTTCTTCTGATCTTTCTGCATTTCCTTTGGTGATGTTTCTTATTTTCTTTTTCAGTCTGGTTTTAGTTCTCTAGAATTCAATCAATGTTTTTATGAGAAGGAATTATCCTTGGCATCAGGCAGGCTGAAACTTGATTTGGTTCAGCGGCTGACACATTTTGGTAAGAGCCCCAATAGCAGGACTCAATTCATGAAAGAAGAAAAATCCAGGGATGCATTCAGAAACAGTGAGTGAACTGTTCTCCTCTTTTTCCTACCACCAATATACTACCAGCTGACTACTCTCTCTTCTTACCCCACAATGACAATCTCTCTTCCCAACAGGCTACAAGGGGAATTACACAAAGCCCCACAATAGCAAACATCTCATGTCATTTACAGTCTCTCTTGAAAATCCAGAGAGCAGCCTCACATGACAACAATTCATCTTGCAAAACTTATGATTCTAATCCAGAAGCTGGGGTCAACCTAAAGTACAGAATAATCTGTGCAACAAAGGCAATTGAGGCCCAACTCCAACAATCTGTGTTGCTCAAGAAGGCTGCCAACCAATTCCAGAACTTCATGGACGCATGGCTCCAAAAGGTACACAGCTTCATCCTGCCTTCTTCACCCAAACTCACAAATGATGGCTGAAAAGAAATATCCCCCCCCCCCTTGCAGGCTGTGCATTTAGCTACCACATTTATCTGTGAAATGGTATTCTTTGCTGTGACAAAACACCTTGGTTGCTTTTTAATCCAATTCAAGCAAACCACACATGCCCCCCCCCCTTCGTAACTGGCGAAAAATAACTTGCCAGGCCTAAGTCCAACATAGCCTTCATGCAATCTTACATAACCGGATATCAGGTGGACCAGATTGCTGCACTGGCCAATTCAAAGCAATCTAAGGCCGGTAAGTCACTTATCCAACCCATTTTCTGACTTCTCCTAAAACAAGTTGAGCCCCTCAGGAATTTAAAGTGGTCATTGGACCATGGCTCATATGTCATTTTTGGTTGGTGAGTTGCGGACCACTCCTTAACTTGAGCCACTCTACATGCTGACATGGTTTTTTCACTTATTCAGCCAAAAATACCAAAGGGGCCATTTGAGCCTTGGACCAAGATCAATTGCAACTGGCAAGTGATAAAGTATTGACTGGTACTACTACCTGGAGACTAAGTTGAAACATCTTGGCTCAAGAACCCCAGTTTCAATTTGGGTCCCAAGTGGGCAGAGATCCTCCACATTGACCTTGAAAAAAATTTCATTGAAATTGTTCACAACCCCTATATTCTAGATATATTATCCGACTAATCTGACACTTTCCAGTTTGGTTGCTGCAAGGGGAGGAAGGGAAGCCCCATTGGGGAATTGATCAAAAAGAGTGGTGTGATGACAAAGGATAATATTTGGAATAATGAACGAGATAGATATATTTCCCTTGCTTTGGTTGACCCAATCAGAAAGCATACTTGAATCATGGGTTTCCTTCCATCTTTCCATTCTAGTTTGTTTCCTCTTCCCATTGTAAAAACCACTTGAGTTGGACACTCCCAAGCTCCCCTGAGAAAGATTCCACTGGCTTAACCCATATCTTTGTCTTTATAACGGTGCCTACAATCAAGAGAGTCATCAAATTTGTCTCTCTGATTTTTTTTTCTTTGCACATTGCGTTCTCATGATGCTGCAGTAAAAAGTGGTTCCTCATAAGAAATAAAAGGAAATGCCCTGGGACCCATATCTACAGACCCCATATTCTTGGACACCTCCAAGTTGAATTAACAATGTGGCAACTAGAGGCTGCTCCCTCATTTAATTTAATTTCATGTCTGGTGAGACATGCATGTATAATATTATCTTCAAACTGACATGTGTTAATTTGTGATGTAGTAACTCATAACTGTCATTTGTGATTTGTCATGTATATCGAGTCAAGTTTCAGTCAAATGTGCCATGTTACCTGTGTATCCAGGTAAATAATTTTGTTGTATACTGCTAAAAACTAAAGTATTCTTGAAATATCATCGATTGCCTAAATAATACCAAAATTCTAAAGAGAGGAAATACTTAGAAAGAGAAAGAAATAGATGAAAAAGAAACAACTAACAGTTTAATGAGGAGAGGTATGAAAAGACAAGGCTTTGAATGAGGAAGAAAATATTGATGAAGGACAAAATACAAAGCAGACTGAATAGAGCAATCAGTGGAATTGAATAATGAGGAGTTGATGAGTTGAATCTCACCTTCAGCCTGCCTGATGTCAAGGAAAAGTCCTTCCAGCTACAGGAGGTGAAATATATAACAAGAATTAAGGAGAGGAATCCTTTTGGGCAGTTTTGGAAGAGTGGAATGGGTGTATGGGGGTGGCTTCCAATGATATTGGGATCAATAGAGAATAGACAAAAAGAATAATAAGATAAAAATTATCTTAGTATTAATTTCCCAGAGGGGCCTGTTAAACAGGACAGGGGTGGTTTGGATCCCTCTTAAAGGTGTCTTACCACGGGTGCAGAGAACTTAGGTACCTTTTGAAAAAGAAACTGGGGCCTGTTGGACAGGGGTGGTTTTGATCCCAGTAGAAGAGAAAATGTGGAGATTTCAGAGAAGTGTTATCTAATCACTAGTAAAGGGACTTCTAAGGCTTCACATTTTTGGCAAGTTCTGCAGGGGAGATTCAGACGAGTAGAAATGAGGACTTTTGAGTTTATTGCTGTTTGATAACAGGTGGAACTGAACAGTACTTATTTCTGGGTAAGTTGTATGAATGTTGTGGTCAAGGCGCTTCCCTCCTCCCGCTTCCCTGCCACCCTCCCTCCTTACCGTGTAAGCCCGACTGAGCTACCCTCCCCTGCTACCCTCGCTCACCGATTTCTACCCTCCCTCACCTCAGCCACCCACTGCCGGTACCCTCATTGCACTATCCCTTGTTACCGCCACTGATACCCTCCTCCCGCTGCCCTGCTACCCTCCCTCCTTACCGTGTAAGCCGGAACCAAGCTACCTTCCCCTGCAGCCTTCCCTCATTTAAAGTATGTACTGATACATATGAGCTCTTTTGAAATCCATCCTTACTTGATTCCTCTGGAGTAACCCTCCTTCTGAAACATTGTGACTGCGGGGTATGGTTTGGATTCCGGGATCTTGAATATCATTTCGGTGACCTCATGGCCGTATCAGTCACAATAACTTCAGAAGAAGGATGGCAAAGGAGGAAGACAAGAAAAGGNAACCAATTTAAGAAAGATTTGTTGTTGAATTGCAGAGGATATCAACTGAACTTAGGACCAAGTTCACCAAACGACAGGCTCAACTTGTCCAACACACAACAGGTATCAGCTCAGTATATGACCAAGTTCAGAGAAACCTTGCATGCAAGTGCCATGGAATCATCCCTGGTGACCACTCATGTGACCCTACTTCTGATAGATCTTAGAGCCCTCCTATTATCCCAACTCACCACCTCTTTTTCTGTTTTTTTCACATTCACCAATCTACCAGACCAAGTGACCAGCTACCCATATCAGCCCTCATACTCACCATTTGTCAGCCTGCCTGATGCCAAGTATAAGTTTTTCTAGCTACAGGAGGTGCAAGATATAACAAAACTTAAGGAGAGGACTACTTGTTGCAATTTTGGACAAGTGGAATGGGTTTTTTGGGGTATCCAATGATATTGGAATTAATAAAGAGGAATGACTTAGGTACCTTTGGACCAAGAAATTGGGGCCTGTATAACAGGGGTGGTTTTGATCCAGAAGAGAAAAAGTGGAGATTTCAGAGAAGTGTTATTTACTCACTAGTATAGGAACTTCTCCAAAGGCTCCAAAGGGTTGGAATTTGTTTCAGGGGAGATTCAAGCGAGTAGGAATGAGGACTGTTGATGTTCTTTCTGGTTTACAACAGGGGGAACTGAACAGTGCTGATTTCTGGGTAAATTGTATGAAGCTGGGGAATATAATTATGGGGGCAAGAGAGCCTGCTTAAATATCAATTCACGGCTCTCTGAGGATGTTTAGCTTCTTCTAGAATCATTTTCTGTGGCCTGGTAATCCTTGATTTTGCCTGGTTGCCTTGTACAAGCCAGGTTGGTATGGTATCTCAAGTGCCAAGCCAGGGTTTACCTCTTTTTAGCATAGCTCAAACCTGTAGCCCCCTCAACAAGGCTTAGTTCAGCCTTTTTTGGGATGGTTACTTCCTCGCTGGTCATTAATAGGCCTACATACTGGGCTACATCACCTAGTTTCAGTGCAGGGCTGAAACCTATCCAACACTGTTTTCATGTCTCAGGGGTTGTTACTGGCTTATACCTGGTTATTTGGTCAACACTACAGACCTAGGCCCCTTTTTCTGGTTGTTTCTGTGTGTGCCTCAACCTTCTGGGACATTGTGAGCGTCATCTAGCTCCTCAAACCAGTTTTGGGTGCTAGAATGCATGGGAGCGCCTAAACCTGTAAGGGATTGGCTGTACTCGTGTTTAAGTCGTTCCCAAACAGGTTTTATTTTTTATATGTGCTTTTAATTAATTAACTTGATTTTCATGAATTATTTTGATGTTTATGTGACATTTGACGCATCAGAAGACCTCCAAAAAGTGGTTTTGAGTGTCAGAGTGCATACAAAATTAATCTGTCAAGTAAGAAACTTTGAGAAATATATTTTTGGACATATATTTTTCTTTTATACTTTCTTTTGAACTTATTCTAATATTTTTATGGTAATTGAAAAGATTAACAGTTTATTGCTTGAAACAGAACCAGGACAGCTGAAGAAAAGAAAAAAAAAGAATTAGAGAGAAACAGCATAATAGGAAAAAGGAAAGTAGGAAGAGAGAGGAAGACGTGTCACATGCCACTGAAGAGATGAATAGAGAGAAGCACAACATCTGAAATGAAGGCCGAGAGGAGAGCAGAAAGAAGAGATAGAAGAGGACACTGAACAAAGACAGAATTAGTTCAATAACACAGGATAGGGAAAAAGGAAAAGAGAAGAGGAAAGTTTTCCGCGGTCTTTTCTCACCAAATGGATGAGGAATCACCGCAAGTGTCCTGCAGAGCAGAGCGGAAGTGATGAGCGGAGGGAGAGAGTGGAGCAGAGCAAAGTTCAAGCTGAGTTTGGAAGCGGAAGTGTTGAGCTGAGGCAGTGAATTTTGATTCTTGACAGAGTGGCCTAGGTGGACAGAGAGCAGGCGCTTTTTATCAACAAGGAGGCTAACACAAGTTGTGGGTCAGAGATTTTTGAGATTAGGTTTAAGTGAGGGTAGAGTTGTGGTATAGGGGATTTCTGTTGAGTGTCACAGAAAGAGCAGACAGAAGGGGCAAGGAAGTGCGGAACAGTGGTGATTCCAACAATTCCAACAGTAATTTTATTTATTTATTTTTGTTTTGTTAGTTGGCTCTAATTAGTAGCCAGCTGACACTCACCAGGCAGACAGGAAGACTGAGGAGTGCCGAATTGGATATTGAAGAAGAGAAGCGTGTTGGTGGAGTGGAGTAGTGAAGTTGTGAGTTGATGATGCTGAGGGAGAGATCCAGTTGGGCTTGGAAGAATAGAAGAAGATTGGAAGAGATGAAGTGATGATCTTATAGGAAAGATGACTGAAGTTCATGAGGAAGATTCAGGTGAAATGGATGTGGAAAGGGAAGTGACATGTCTGATGTGAGAATCATTTTTTAAAATCTTACAAAAACCAAGGCTAATTAATCAAAATTAGATCACCAGAAAACGATCACATCACTAATGAGTCATTCAATTTGGACAGTCACAGGTAAATTTGGTATGAGGAACAAGGTACCAAGTGCATGACTCCATTGCCACCTTGGTTTGACAGTATTGCTGTAATATATGAAACCTTGCTTGGTGGTAGTGCGATGTGTCATCGACCCCAGATGAGGAGTGATGCAGGAGTGATGAAGTCATCACCAACATTGCCCCTAGTAAGGATCTATGTACAAGCATATGTTGCGGCGTAGTTGACTCTACTACTCGAGGTATAAGCATACTCGTGTTCTCGCAGATTTCCTCCTTGTTCAGCCAAATGCTCAAATGAGTCGCATTCCCCTTCCGACCAACAACCACAACCAAATGAGCCCCCATCGTGCCACAAACAGGTCAGCATCTTCATCAAACATTAACTTAAACAAAGAACTAATACCCTCCCTTATTCCAGCTTCCAAAGCTCGGTCAGCGAGACAAGACAACGACAGGGTAGAAGAGACGAGGTAAACAAGCTAAACTATTCACATCTCGCATATTCACTGATCCATCTCTATCCATACTTATGAATCCCAGGCTATCAGGAAGAAGATCGAAAGTGAATTACAACGCAAACGACCTGGCGGTCAAAAGCGCGCCGGTCCTAGCGGTGGCGTCGGCGGACCAAGACCCAGGAGACAGGCCGGTACTGTATCAGCATTGAGACCTTTACCAGCCCTCACTGTACCCGATAATATCACTGGTTCGACTGCTATTCTTAATCATCTTTTATTTATTTATTTTTTAAAAAAAAACTAACTTTATTTTCAAAAAAAAAACCAGTCGCCGATGCCTCCCAACTTTGTGCCGCTAAGAGGACCGATTGCGTCCTTGTCGTCGACGAAGATGAACATTTATGTGGCATTTTCACCGCCAAGGATCTGGCTTTCAGGGTACAATCCTCCTTATATGACCTTGTTAAAAAAATTAAAACCGATCTATATTGCAGGTCATCGGAGATGGAATGGATCCACGCGTCACGCCCGTCTCAGCTATCATGACCCGCAACCCCATGGTTACAAGGGATACCACCTCGGCTACCGAAGCACTCACAACAATGGTCACAAGAGGTTTCAGACATTTGGTATATACACATCATCTCCCTTTCTGCGTGTACCCACTCATCTGATCGATCAACCTCACTTGATGCTTTTTGCTGCTAGCCGGTTTGTAACGAGGAGGGGGATGTCATCGGCCTACTGGATATCACCAAAGTTTTTCACGAGTCACTCGAGAAACTTGAGCGGGCCTACGGCTCATCCCAGAAGCTTTACAACGCCATCGAGGGGGTCCAGTCCGAGTTTGGCAACGGGACCCCAGGCTCTAATCCGGGAGCGGTGAACCCGCTGATGGCCTACGTCGAGGCCCTACGGAACAAGATGTCCTTCCCCGACCTGGGCTCCATCCTCGATGCCCGCACTAGCGCCGCAACCGTTGGCGTTAAGACTAGCGTCAAGGAGGCCGCCGTCCTCATGCGCGAGCATCATACCACCGCCGTCTGTGTTATGGAGAACGACGGCAGACGCATCGCTGGAATCTTTACCAGTAAAGATATCGTCCTGCGTGTCATTGCTGCCGGACTTGATGCCAGAACCTGTAGTGTCGTGAGGGTCATGACCCCACACCCCGATACTGCCCTTCCTAGTCTCAGCATTCAGGAGGCTTTGCGCAAGATGCATGGTGCGGATTTTCCTCCTTTTTTCACCTCTCCACCAGCGGCGAGTGAGCGATTCAACGTGATTCGAATTTTTTCCCTGAAACATACTTTCACTCATACACACAGATGGTCACTACCTCAATCTTCCTGTCGTCGACGAGGCCGGACAACTTCAGGGATGCGTGGATGTCCTCAAGCTAACTTATGCGACTCTAGAGCAAGTGAACTCGATTAGTTCTGACGTTACTCATGAGGAGTCAGCGGGGCCAGTATGGAATCGATTTTTTGCCTCGTTTGGCCAAGCCGGGTCAGTGGATGAAGACAGCACCTCGGTTCTCTCCGGGTCGCAGCTAGCACGCAGCGAGGCGCCGCCGCGTACGCCCCTCAGCAACAAGTCCAAGGGCGGCCTGGATGCACATCACCCGGGCCTGGAGACACCTGGCTCGGAGCTAGCCCCAAACGATTCCGCATCGGTTGTGCAGGAAGATTACGAGTCTGCTTTGGCGGGCCGCAGCGGGATTCAGAGTGTGACCAGTAGCCAACAGTACCCAGGGATGGTCCCATTGGACTACGACGATGGGACGTACCTGTTCAAGTTCATTGCGCCCTCGGGCTCGGCGCATCGATTCCAGGCGCGCTACGACTCGTACGATTTCGTGCGGGAGATCATTGTGGGCAAGCTCATGAGCGACCCATTCATCGTGGAAGAGCAGCCGAACAACAACAACAACGGCGGGTCGTGTTTAGCAGTGCGACCGGATCCACAAGACTTCCAGCTGGCATATCTGGACGACGAGAACGACCTGGTGTTGATTACGTCTGATCGGGACGTGTCGGATGCGGTGAGCCAGGCGAAGAAGCAGCGGAAGGATCGGGTGGTGCTGCATTTGCGGGGGGGCAAGAGCTGGGGCGACTCGGAGCTGACGCGGAAGAAAACTGCCCAGCAGCACTCGACGCGTCTCAGGGCGGTGACGGAGGCCGAGGAGATCGAGCAGGACGAGAAGGAGGAACGCTCCTCCCAGGCCTCCCGCTCCCGATTGGCCAGGAAGTCCCTTCCACCACAACAAGCCGAAGCACCCCTCGCTGGGATCCCAAAAGAGTTCATCCTCCCCGCCGCTATAGGCTTCTTGGGCGTCGTCATCCTCGGCGTCTTTTTGGCTAGCAAACCCGGCCGTTAATCTCGGAAATACCACTCCCTCTCTCTCCCCTCATCCGCTTCATTATGACACCACACAAATCTTCCGTTCTCATGAATCATTGCTTCCAAACGTTTCCTTGTTTTCCTCCAGCTTGATTCTGTGTCTGCCTGCTATGTCTGATGATAAACACCTGAACCAGTAATATAGGTAAGAAAAACCTCGGGATCTACAGGAAGTCTCAACTCGTACATATATTCTTACATATAATGAAAAGTACCAAAAAACGAAACGTCAAAGTCCAGCGAACTGCAGAAATCTACACAAAATAAAAAAATCCGAACAAGAATAAACGAATTAAAACTTGAAATTTAAATATCTTTGAGGGCCTGAACTTTTTCCTGTTGTTTGTGCTCCTTTTGTTGCGAACTGGCTTCAATTTCCTGTTTTTTTTTTATTGATGATGATGATGATAATGATAATGACACTAGGATGATGATGATGATTTTTTGAGAGGAATTGTGGGGTATCAAAGGTAGATTTTTGAAATGAATGGGGGTTGAAAGGGGAAAGTAGGAGGAAGGTTTTGGGGGATGGATGAGGAGGGTATCTGGACATGTCAAACAGGCAGTAACTCCCCCTTCCTCCATTCTGAGGTTGAAAGTTGAAATGCAAATAGGCAGCTTTTTGGGGATGGATGAGGAAGTACACAACTGACAATAAATCACCTCTGCATTTATTTTCTGTTAATTTTTCTCTTCTGTTTCTTGACAAAAAACTTGGTTTGTCAGAAGTTATCACTGCATCACTTCTGCTGAAATTTGAGGAGTGTTGGTTTCAAATAACTTGGAGAAATAAACCACACTAGAAAACAATCACAATTAAAATCTCTGGAATATAGTTAAGAAGAAAAAAACAAGAAGCATAACACCAAGAGAGATCAATAGAAGTACATAGAGAGACCAAAAAGCAATGGAGAAGAGGATAGGAAATTTGAGGACAGACTCTTGAACAAGAATCACAGGATTAAAGAACAGTGAGGGATTAAATAACAGTGAGCAGATTAAGTCAAAGAACAAAAAACCAGAAAATAAAATAACAGTAGAAAACCGGCATATAAAGAGTTGTATAAGTTGGTTGAAGAGCCCTTGATGGTAAGAGGGATAGCAATGACCAAGACTGGATCTTCATGGTTTGATGAATGATTGGATCAGTTTTAGGCCATCTTCTGATTGGATTCAATTGCTTGACAATCAGTTGTTGTTGGTTGTCAATGTTGTGGAAGAAGCTTGATAGGTAGCTTGAGGAGGTTTTGAGGTTGAGTTAAGACTGATAAGAATAATGATGAAGAGGAAAGGACAGAGGATTTTAAAAGGATTGGAATCAGGAAGCTGTGGAGATGAAGAATTAAGGTTACTTGAGAGTAAAATTGTCAGGAATGATGGGCTAATAATCAGATATGATTTTTGATTGATCATTACATTTTTCACCTGATTTTTTTTTTTTTTGATTCTGTCTTTTTCACTGGCACCTAAGCCTGACCAAGATCTTTGAGTTTTCCTGATGGCCATAGCTGGCTGAATTATACTGAAATATTCAGAGCTTTAAATTAGTCACACATGCAGCAATGGTGGGCTGCTATGCTACACCACAATACAGGGCAAAAAAAAAGTGTAGCATAGCAGCCGGGGTTTTTCCCGCTGACTCTGTAGTGTTAGTGACACTACAGAGCCACTAAAGGTTTCTACGCTGCATCATGCTATGATAAAGTGCTTTTAGTTGCTATTTTCCGCTACAAAGTGATGTAGCATAGTGTAACAAGGCCTTGTTCCATTAGTGTTAGCGCAAAACTGCTAACAGCTATGACAAAAGTCCTTAGCTGTTAGCAGTTTTAAGCTGTGCTAATGCTATTGTTAGCGTATCACAACCACTGTTGCATGCAGTTGCATATGGAAGTCTTTGAGTTGCAGAAGTCAGGACTCCAATTTTGCCTTGGCTTGTAGGAGTTGGAAGGATAATTCCAGCAAGCAGCAAGTCGCAGGAATTGTGCCACCCAATTCCAATAGTGGGTGGGGACTTGGGTACTCCGTGGCGCATTTTATTTTAAAAAAAATTCAACTACAACAACTAAAACCTCACCACATAACCACAAAAAGCCACCCTAATCAGAAAACCAACAATCAACAACCCTCCTATACCCAAAAGCGCCACAGGACACCCAGACAGCCCTATAGACCCTTTTAACCACCAAGCTCCCCAAAAAACCACTCAAAACCAGCAAAAACAAAAACAAAAACCCTCCTAACCCTCCCAAATCACCATCCAACCCAACCTTTCAGAAACCTCAAAAACGGCCAGAATGAGCTCCCCAATATCCCAGAACCCTCAATTAGCCTCCTCAATCAACCAAACCACCACAAACCCTACCGAAGCTCCCAACTCCACCTCAATGAGACCTCAAACCCCACAAGACCCCTGAGAAGAAGTAAAAATTGACCCAATGATCCTTCAACTCACTCAATAATTTGTCAAAAATATACCAAGAAAAATTTGGAAATGAAAAAATTAAGAAACAAAATTGAAAAAGAAAAAAATACTGCTAGTGAAGACCCCAGCCATCCTGAGATCCCCAACAAGAGATCCCCGAGCCACCAATTATTTTATGAGAAACATCCTGAGCCCCATCAAGACAAAAATCAATCATAAAATTAAACACTTCAATCAGTCCAACATGAAAAACCCATTACAGAATTTCTAGACATCCTTGGGAATCAGCCAGAAAATGATGAAAAATAAACCATTCAGAAAACTGAATAAATCTCCAACAAATCATCTGAAGATAATCAAGGAATTCCCGCCCCTCCAAATGTTTTTTTTTCCGACCCAGAGATTCTCAAACCTTCACTGAAAGAATTTCCTTGGGGGCATGGCTATGGAATTGTACTGAGAATGTCTATTTCTGGTAAAAGTATGATCTTCAGGTGTGACAGGTGAGTTCCTCCTTTCTCTGAGTATTTATTTTTTCTTTTTCCATAAAAACACTGCTAATTATGTTTTGTCTTCTTTTTTTTTATTCTGTATTTAGTGGTGGCAATCCAACCAAAAACTTATTTAAAGGAGACACCTGCAACCCAAAAATTACCTGCTTGATCAATTTTCCTTTCTCTGCTTCTGCATATTTTCAATAGAAAGCCAACCACTGGAAGTTCTCTGTCTCTAATCCCACTCAAAATCAAACACACTCCCTAGTACACACCACCCACAGTTTCAGAAGAAGACTCACTGAATAAATATATGAAGAAATTAATCAGCTTGGTGAAGCTGAACTGAAGCCCTCAGCGGTTCTGGAAGAAATCAAGAAGACTCAACCAAATGAAACAATTCTTGCCATAATCTCTACCATCTAAACTGAAAGAAGGAAAGATAAAAAGCAAATCATTCAAGGGATCAGTAAAGTTTTTCGATTGAACCAAACTCTTGCCAGCTCTGATGTTAGCACTGCAACAAAGTTCAACAAAGATTGAGAACTTCAAGGTTTATCTTTCTGTCATGCTATCTCCATAAATCCCTTCAATCCATGTCACTACATCCTCCTCCTTGACTGTAGTTACAAGACAAACAAGCTCAAGATGCCTTTCTTCCAAATCACTGGGATCAAAGGTTCCAAGAAAACATTCAGTCTAGCATTCTGCTTCATTGCTCAAGAAACCAAAAAATACTAATATTGGGCAATTTAATCTCTTCCAACAACATCCCCCTTCCTGATGTCATCATCACTGATTTAGGAAAAGCTATCATAGATGCTCTAACCACATCATTTCCCAATTCAACACATCTTCTCTGAACTTGGCACACACTGAAAAACACTGCCAAATTGATGAAGTAAAAAGATGAAGAATTTGAGGTGATTTATCAGTGGAACAAATTGATTCAAGAGCCAAATCAATCCAATTTCCTTTGTGACTTTAAAAAATTTGCTTCAAAATACAGCTCCAAATTTCAAGAATACATCACCAGGGCGCCATTTTTAGCACTTGCATGGCAAGCAACATTGCAGAGGTGTTCCCATAGGTTAGGTTGGAAGTGTATTGAATGTTGGTTGTATCAAGCCTGTATAAGGAAAAAAGAAAGAA
>LAVV01015236.1:9006-25232 GCA_001263375.1 Puccinia sorghi
TGCTAAATAAATATTATATATCTTTTGCTCATCCAATTTTTCTTGAAATTATATTTGAATCCGAAAATAAGGTCAAGGATCATCAGGAAAATAAGGTGATTCATTCTCAAGGACTTATGTTTTGTCTTGAAATGATCATAACTCATATCATCTATCACCATCTTATGAACTTGACATTGTTTTTTTTATGTCATGGTTGCATTGAGCCTTGATATTGAGACTCCACCAATTTCTCAATCCAAGTCCATTAGAGCTGTGAAAACAATCATCCACAAGACATTCAGCATCAACAGGCTCAATAAATCCTGACAACCCCACTCACAGAAGCTTAAAAAAACCAACACAACTCTCCCAAACAATAGAAATTTGATAGCCAACCAAAGCTTTGCATATGTTTTAATCACCTGATTAAGCTCTGAAGCTTGTATATCAACTACCCTGGCGGTGAAATTCATGATATTACTCTAGTGGGAAAGCTTCAAAAAATAAATAAAACCTTGGTTTGGGTGAGTTGGTGGGGGGTGGATCTCTCATACACCCACCGACAAACACACACTAGAGCTTGGAAGGCTAACCAAATATCCTCTGCAAGTCAATCCTGTTTTTTTCCTCCTTGGAAGATGAGCCACTCCCGCTTCCACTCTCCCCCAAGCCTGTCTTCAAATCTGCCAAGGCTGCTATGTCAAGTTTTTACCTTTGCGTTTTCTTGAATGACGGGAAGGAAAACCCCTCTGCCCACAGCTGGCATCTTGTCACTATAATGTATGACCGTATGTTATGGTGAAAGGGTAGGCTTACAGCCCTCAGCCTATTTCCTCACTTGACTATTCCTCAAAGCACTGTGATTTCATCATAGCCCCGGGCTTTATATATAGTTTGGTGGAGTGTTTGATATGCTTTCAACATGACATCAAGCCAAGTTTCAGCCAAGTTAAAAAAAATTGTAGTTGAATTGCAGAGGATATCAACTGAAATTGGGGCCAGGTTCATCAAAAATCAGGCTCAACTTGTGCACAACTTACAACCAACGCACAATAGGTATCAGCTCAGTTTATGAACCAAGTTAAGAGAAAACACTTGCATGCGAGTGCCATGGAAACAGCCCCTGGTGAATTAGCCCTAAGCCTGTTTTGGTTTGTTTTTTGGAATATATAATTACAAAAAATTGATTAAAAAAAGTAAATTCAAAAGCAACTCAAAAAAAAAAAAAAAAAAAAAAAAAAAAAAAAAAAAAAAAAAAAAAAAAAAAGAAAAAAAAGGAAAACTATATATAATAATTGGGCCATCAGAGAAAAAATTGAAAACTATTTATAATAATTGGGCCATCAGAGAGCCCCACATTGGGGAAAGGTGATTGATTTGAGTTATCGAGATATTTAAAAGGTGCGTGTTATAACCTGATGAGAGTAGGGGTGATGAATCAAGCAGAAGTATGTTGAGAGAGAGAGAGAAAAACCAAGAGCAGAGAGAAGCTACAACTCCCTCTCTACTTGACCATGCAAGTAAGAGATGCTCCAAACCTCAACCCAAAGGTTTCAACACTGGGAAGGTAGGAGAACAGGGGACACAAGACACCACTGACTGTTATGGCTTGGGGTGTACACCAGGGGGGCAGTCCAACATGAAAATCCTGGGGTGAATCCCAAGGATTTCACAGCATGGGATGGCCGGACCAGAGTTTTCTGGTCCACAAAAATCTGGGGAATTCCCATCATGAGCCCCCCTCCTTGACAATGATGACTTGTGATTGATCACCTGCATCTCTTGTGAGGGGGGGGGATGTCAAACTGCTGAGTATTTTGTGGCTTTGGCAACAAGTTAATTCTGTGATGGGTGAATAGGGTATCACCGGCTCATTGGCACCACATGATTCCAACCATGAATTTGTGTCAATGGGACATGTATTCTGCATTGCCTTCACCCATGGTTTACTGCTGGAATCAGCCAGTGGGGGGGGGCTGTGTTACCCTAAGAGCCCAGCTGTTGTTCCACTACAGCTTGACACACAATTATCAATCCATTCAAATATCAGCCAGCACTCTATATTCATACTTTCTTGGGCTTTCTTATGTCAACCTCACCAACCATCCATTTTGGTATAGCTGAGTATCTTATTTGGGCTTGGTTTTTGAAGATCTTTTTGTAAGAAATAAACAAATATTTGTTTTGGTAAGCTATAAAAGTGAAGGCCATAAAAAGTTGGAAAAATGGGTTTCCCGCCTTTTTTGTTCAATAGGTGTGTCACCTGAAAAATTCAGAACTGAGCTGCACCCCAGTGGCCAATTATTTTTTCTTTACAGCCAGATTAAGTTGAGAAATGCAAAGAGTTTGATATCAGAACCCCTCATAGAACATTAAGGATGCATGTTCGCTATCCCTTCCAGAACAAGGTAGCTTGTAGTCTTGGGGGCTCCTGATATTAATGTCGCTGTTTTTTTTTCTTTGGAGGCCCTTCGTGTCGCAAACTGAAGTGTAGCGCAAGGTAGGGGTTGTTCTTGTTCGTCGTGATTTTAGCCTTGGTACGAGTCATTATCCCCTAAGAGTAGGGAATATCGCGGTCGTCTATTTGGTTTTCTACCTGGACACCGCAGAATGTCAGATGTGTTTCATCAAGCTCATCTTCGGGCCCTTTTAAGTAGATCGGCACAAGAGTTGGTCGAATGAGGCTTGTTGGTCGTGACATTGCATAGCCAACCCTCGTTCCATTCCTTCCATCAATGATCCAGGCGTTGGCGTAGACAAGCAATGCTGGAAATGATTCCAGAACATCATCCCTTCTCTAAGCAGTTTTCCCCCGACTTCGCGACTGATTGTGCCAAACTGCAGTTCTTGTACAATCCCGGTAAGAGTTGGCAAGAATTGGGCCACCGGAACAGGACTCGGAAACGCTGTACTGTCCACGGGCAAGGTAGCAGGGGCCGATTGATTTGGGTTGTTCGGCTGATGGGCTCCTTTTCTCTCCTTAATCTTGATGTCATCGGCAGTTTTATTCATCGCGCATAGCAGAATGATTCTGCTGGCCAATTCGCCAGCATTCCCTTTAGCGGCGTGGCCTTGGCATAGGACGGACGCTAGAGATCTGATGCAAAATACGAGTGCGTCTTCGTTCTTGTGCAGATAATCACCAGCGCATAAATTGGTTGAGACGGATAGAAACTATGTTGACTTTCACGGGTTGGATCAAGGTAGCCGCAATGCGCAGCGTGAGATGCCGTGAGATCCACATTGAGATGCGACTGGCCATGAAGGGGGACTCCAATAGTTGGGCCAAGTAATGCAAGTGCCCGGACCTCAGTTAGCTTGAGTGCGCCATTGACATCTTCACAACAGAGAAGTTTCTTCAAAGCAAAATTAGCCATGGCAGGTATGGCATAAAGTGGGTTGGAGTTGGTCACGGTGTGAGTCTCTTTCAAATCATTGAGGTAGATGCTGAAAAAAGGAACACCGTATCTGCAGAGTCGGTCCGGCAAGAATAACTCCTTCCAAGTTTTTGGTGGGTCAGAGGGAACCATTTGGTCGAAGGTGTTTATCTTGTAAATGGGGGCAAATAGCTTGATAGGTGGTGCTCCACGAGCGCCGATAGCCCGTGAGCTGTTGTCCTCTCGGTTCGTAGGGCAGAAATTGGAAACGCGAGAAGTCGTGTCGACTAGGATAGCCAAGACGCCGGCATGGTCGGGAACTTTTCTCAAAGCACGGCGAAACAGACGAAAAAACGATACTTCGTTCTTGTTTGGTGCTACAAGCATAGCACCCGCTTCGTCAACTGCTAGCAATACCTTCAGGCAAGGGCCTTTTAGAAGAGCATTGTTGTGGATGGCGTCAATTGCAAGGCCAAGCAGCTCCGCGGAGGATTTGACAGGAAGGCTTTTTGATTTCTGAAGGACATTCGACCGGAACTTTGCTGTGGTTTGGTGCTTGAACCATTCTGTGTACGTCGTGTTGATGTCTGTATGTGGGGCGGACTGAAAAAATTGGACGGTGACGAATAAGATCGCTGCAATGAGTCTGGCGTAGTAATACTCGTAATCCGGGGATGGCCTTGGGGGCATGTCAGCCGCAAGAAGCGACTGTTTTGGTTCACCGGTGGAATCTTTGCCGCAACACTCGTAATACGTGGATGCGCTTGGGAGCATGTCGTCCGCAAGAAGCGACCGTTTTGGTTCACCGGTGGAATCTTTGTTGCGGAGTCAGATATACACACAACACAGATTTCCACCGCCAGCTTCATCAGCAAGCGGCTTTTGCCAATCATCGTGGAGCCAACAAGGCAAGTGTAGGGCGCAAATTGTGTATCTGATTGCCAAGATGTGGCATATTTCTTCAGGATGTGTAAGATTGGAATATTAATGTCGCCATATTCGAGATACGCTGCGCTGTAGCCTTTTTCGATGAGATCCACCTCCGTCGAGGGGGAAGAGTTGACTTTGGCTAGCAAGCTGTTCCGGACCGAATCCAAAGGGCTTCCGAGTAATTCGGCTCTTCTGTTGAGATTGAATCGTTCATTGTAGAATAGTTTGGGGTAGCGTCTGAGAAAGGCGAGCTGAATGAATTTTTCTTGGATTGGTTTGTATCCTTCAATGCCCCAGGATCTAACAGATGTTTCCCATGGCACTATCGTTGAATTAGCAAATTCGATCAAACACAAGAGGGGGGAGAAGGGAATTAGCTGGGGAAAACCCCAGATCTTGAATTTCTCGGTCGGTCATTGTTGTTACGAGGAGCGAGGGTGTTGCATAATCAATCGTCCTAATGAGCCGCTATATATAGTCTATGGACAGCTAATCCCAAAAAGCTTGCGGATTTTGCACACTTTCTTTCTTTTTTTTTGCGCGCCGATTTCTTTTTTTTTTCCCCGAATTTTTGTTCCCCCGTATTTTCTCCGGGGTGGAAGCTGCCAGGGTTATCAGGCAGCGGCTTCCCCCTGTACAACATATCAATCAACGGCAAAACCCACAATCAATGATTTGAGCAGATACAAAAGTGAAAACAATATTGCTACAGACAATCCTGCCAATATTGATGACAATAAAGTCAAGATCCATATTGAATATCTTTTCTTTTTGGAAGAAGAAAAGAAAAAAACCACTGGCACCAGTCGCAGCTCAAAAAAATGCAAGGCGGCCCCAGACGCTGAAGGAAAATTCAACGGCTTCAAGTCTGATTGAGGGAAATTATTGGTCATGTGGGATCCCCATATTGCCTTCCTCCTGACATTCAAAGTGTCCGCAATCAATATTATCACTTCCAAGGACGCCAAGGGGCTTGGTCTCCATGCTCACAAGCAGGAGGATTCGGGACTAATCACTTGGGCTGCAGTGATCCCCCATGGAGGAAGATTCACAGCAAACCAGAAAGCAAGACTCAAAAACTCTGATCAGTTTGAAGAGTTCCTTGCAGAGTGGTGATCATCAGAGACTTGAAAATTCTCTGTGACTCTTGTGAAGAAAGATCTGGCGGCTGCGGCTCAGGTTTGTTGTTTTCTTTTTCCAAATTTTTGAAAACAACTAGCGGATTAAAAATTTTGCTTCAGAAAGAAAGATCTTTGAAGTCTCTCAAAAAAACAAAAACAGAAATCCACATCTGACCAGTTATTCAATAGTGAGCCGACCGCCAGTGCCTCCTCTTCAGCAGCAATTGTGGAAAACTTACAGCTTCTTTCCGTGACTCATATGCCTTGTGAGAGGCTCACTGTCTCATCTGAGAAGGCAGTCTTCATCAATCCAAATAATCCAAACCAGTTCATCCACCTGAAGTTAGACCAAATTGCCCTCTGGGAACAAACCATGGTACATGAATTTTTCTCAATTTATTATTGTTTCAAATAATGATTTAAATTTTCTCAATCATACAGGTACATAATAAAGACATGAAAATCAACAACCCGCTGTGGTAATTCCAAAGGACCAGCACACACAGAAGGACCTCAGGATGAAAAAAAACAATATCAATTCAGACTCAGATTCAGCGCACAAAACTACCCTAGGTCACTCCCTTACAAAGCACCAGAAACCTCAACACTTTTCAAGATAAACAGCTAAAAAAAATTTATGGAGAAAGTAAATAAGAGGTTCAGAACAGCGTTTCCATCGCACACAATCATCAGGAACTAGGCCAAATTCCCCTGTCATAATGACAGTCAGATCTCCAGAAATAGTACAAATTCCCAGGCAATATGACAACAGATCATGTCTTGACACAGCAGGATGGGAAAGGATCCCAAATTAGTCAACACTTCTTGAAAACACTCACACGCAGTAACCAAGATGATGGGAGCACACCTTTTGACGGATCAACCACCTCAGAACAACTACACATTCCCTGGACCCAAAGGAGCAGCCCACAGATATAAATACCCCTCCTCTCACCACATTTTTTATCTGATCCATCTAAAATCTTTTCTACAGTCTATCTATAGTCCAGTGTACCGCATCAGAATCCCTCATTTACCAGATATTCCCCCAGATCAGATCATTAGTCCCTATTTTACCGTCACAACAGATTTTTCACAGTTATAATTAGTACTTCTTACCTTTACTAGTATTTCACAGATACTATTGTCCAGAGATNGATCCACATTGAGATGCGACTGGCCATGAGCGGGGACTCCAATAGTTGGGCCAAGTAATGCAAGTGCCCGGACCTCAGTTAGCTTGAGTGAGCCATCGACATCTTCACAACCAAGAAGTTTCTTCAGAGCAAAATTAGCCATTGCAGGTATGGCATAAAGTGGGTTGTAGTCGGTCACGGCGTGAGTCTCTTTCAAATCATTGAGGTAGATGCTGAAGAAAGGGAGGCCGTATTTCCAGAATCGGTCCGGCAAGAATAACTCATTCCAAGTTTTTGGTGGGTTCCAAGTATTTGGTGGGTTCCAAGTTTTTGTTGGGTTCCAAGTTTTTGGTGGGTCAGAGGGACCCAGTTGGTCGAAGGAGCTTATCTTGTAGATGGGGACAAATAGCTTGGTAGGTGGTGCTCCACGAGCGCCGATAGCCCGTGAGCTGTTGTCCTCTCAGTTTGTAGGGCAGGAATTGGAAACGCGAGAAGTCGTGTCGACTAGGATAGCCAAGACGCCGGCATGGTCAGGAACTTTTCTCAAAGCAAGGCAAAACAGACGAAAAAACGATACTTCGTTCTTGTTCAGTGCTACCAGCATAGCACCCGCTTCGTCGACTGCTAGCAATACCTTCAGGCAAGGACCCTTTAGAAGAGCATTTTTGCGGACGACGTCAACTGCAAGGCCAAGCAGCTCCTCGGAGGATTTAACAGGAAGGCTTCCTGTGGTTTGGTGCTTGGACCATTCTGTGTATGTCGTGTTGATGTCTGTATGTGTGGCGGACTGTAAAAATTGGACGGTGACGAATAAGATCGCTGCAATGAGTCTGGCGTCGTAATACTCGTAATCCGTGGGTGCGCTTGGGAGCACGTCGTCCGCAAGAAGCGAATGTTTTGGTTCACGGGGGGAATCTTTGTCGCGGAGGCAGATATACACAACAAAGATTTCCTCCGCCAGCTTCATCAGCAAGCGGCTCTTGCCAATCATCGTGGAGCCAACAAGGCAAGTGTAGGGTGCAAATTGTGTATCTGATTGCCAAGATGTGGCATATTGCTTCAGGACGTCTAAGTTTGGAGTAATAATGTCGCCATATCCGACATACGCGGCGCTGAAGCCTTTTTCGATGAGATCCACCTTCGAGGGGGAAGAGTTGACTTTGGCTGGCAAGCAGTCCCGGACCGAATCGAAAGGGTTTTCGAGTAATTGGGCTCTTGTGTCAAGATTGAATCGTTGATTGTAGAATATCTTGGGGTAGCATCTGAGAAAGGCGAGCTGAATGAATCTTTCTTGGACGGGTTCATTTCCTTCAATGCGCCCCCAGAGATCAACAGATTCTTTCCATGGCACTATCCTTGAAGCACTAGCAAATTTGATCAAAGACAAGAGGATGGGCTTGTGAACTGGGGAATCCCCCAGATCTTGAAGAAGTTTCTCCAACTTGTCCAGGAACGTAGTAGCAAGATGAGCTGTAGGAACGGAGCAATTGCACAGCAACATCAGCAACATGTTGAAAATCAAAGGCGTGCTTCCTGAACAAATTCATAAAACTTGTCATGGGTATCCTCACTCGGATATAAACGTCGGGCTTTCTCCTTGCTATGAGTATTGAGTAAATCAGACGTGGCTGAGTGATTGGCTTGAATTTCTCGGTCGGTCATTGCTGTTAGAGGAGCGAGGGTGTTGGTTTTAGGAGGATGTTCCAAGATAAGCGTGGTAGTATAAAGATGTATAAGCTCAAGGTACGCTCGGTATCGGACTCCGTTCTCGGTAAGGAAAGGGGGGCGCACTTGCATTAAACGCAGAACATCCCATTTCACTGAATAATCACACCTATCTTGCAGCAATGAGTAACTGAAGTTAGATGTTTTGATCTGATGTTGTGAAATTCCATCAAATGACCACCACAATCCCAACACTGGTGTCTGTGTGTGAGCCAGCAGGGAAGCTGAATTCTAGTTATCAAGTAGAGCTGGAAAGCCTGATATCAGAATTGATCACCATATGAGCACATAGAAACACTTAGTACAGCTCATCTCTTGAACACCAAATTTTACATCAAAGTGGTAGTGAACAAAAACAAAAAAAAACAAATTTCTTCTTGATCAGATCAGGCCAAGCAGGTCACAGGATGACCCAATAAACCAAGCAAAAGACTTGAGAAGAAATGCAATGCAGCCCGAAAAGTTCATGTTGGCTGCAACAATTTGATTCTTAACACATGTGAGAGAACCTGTAAGACAAAGTTGAGGATGATTCTGGCCAAGGCCATTGCCAGACATTCCTTTCAAGTTTTGTTTCTTAAACCAATCTGATACGGAAGATTTTTCTGTAAGGTAGTTGGCTTATTGTCCAGTCACCCTTGGTGCAGGCCACCTGCACCCAGCTGTGGTTTGTGCGGAGAACAGCAAGCAGTAATTTTGTCTTACTTGTGTTATCCAGCTCCAATGTGTGGCTCATGTTGAGGCAGACCCTTCAGTGGTGAGATGACCAAAGAGGCTGAATTCACTGCATCCCCATATAATCCCTTGAGGATTAATCAAGGATCCAAAAATGAAGCAAGTCAGATGGAGGCTGTCTCATCTGACAGCAGAGAAGACATACCAGTCAATCCCCTAACTGATCCTAATGCGGAACAAACCACAAGGCCCCAACAATAGCAAACAACTCATCAGAGACAGATGTGTCTCCCTGTCCCCATACTGACGCTGCAACACGCCTCTTTACTGGAGGTAATGCATATATTTCAGGAATGATTTGGCATCCCTGCAACTAGAGTGGTACAAGCAAAGCATCAGAAAAGCATGTCTCTTTGATCATGAAAAATGACCCCCTAAGTGTAGACCAGGATTTGGGTCCCATGAATGATGTTATCCTTGAGTGTTCTGGACAGGCACAAACCATCATGCTGCACATGATGGTATATAATATGTTCCAGTGTCACCATTATGATCAACCAACTGCAAGGCCAGCACCAAC
Source organism: Puccinia sorghi (assembly GCA_001263375.1). Lineage (NCBI taxonomy): Eukaryota > Fungi > Basidiomycota > Pucciniomycetes > Pucciniales > Pucciniaceae > Puccinia > Puccinia sorghi. Next base: position 18,533 of record LAVV01015236.1, read on the forward strand.
AGCAATGATGACATTCCATTCCAACCAAGGATCTAAAGCCTGAGTAAGTTGTGCTTTCTTACCACTCAATGAAAGAGTTTTCTTGGTGTCTGGAGGCCCTCATTTGCACCAAGCTGACGTGATCTGCATGCCCATGGTTTGACTCAAAATCAGGTAGACATGGCACACATCCAGCTTTCATCAGTTGTACTGATGTCAAAGCAGATTATTAACAATAGATATGATCCCTGAAAGACTTCAAAATTCCCTTTTGGCTATGTTGATAACAAACCCAAGGCCATTACTGCTGTCTAAAAAACCATACATGAATTGCTCAAATATGAAAAAAGAACATTAACCAAGCTTATAACAAGTATGCCACTGATATGTCTCAGTAGCCTAACAAAGCTCTTACAAGCATTTATTTCAGCATCTTTTTGTCTTTTGACCAGATAAAAATACCCTTCCAATCACACGGATGGAAAAAGGTGATTGTTTGAGTGTGTAAACTCATTAGAAACAATCAAGCCGATTCACTAATAATGAACACCTCAAAGCAGGTGGTGTGCTGCATGTCTCCTCCAACACCAATTGATGTTGCCGGAAGAAGTTTCTCCAGAAATTGGAACATCAAAAAAAGGGTCAGGTTTGCATACCTCTGCCTTGAAATGTTTAAATGTCTCCTCCACTGAAAATTACCTTCCATCTGTGTGTGTCAAGGTGGAGTGAAACAACAGCTGGGCTTTTGAACACAGTGCCCCGGTTGGCTGAGTCCAGCAGTAAACCATGGGTGAAGGCAATGTAAAATACATGCCACTGTCCCATTCATGTGAATTCCTGGTTTGGAATCATGTGGTGCCAATCAGCCGGTGATACCCAATTTACCCCAGCACAGAATTAGCTGGTCACCAGAACCAAGAAATAATCATGGTGAGTTGCTTCATGAGTCTCAAATAAATTCAAAGAGACCAGTTCATCAGATTTGGATATTCAGAGCCTCTGTTGCTGCACCAAGAGGATCTCAACCAATGGCTATGGTTTCACAAGATCCATCCCATTCCTCATTGTTATGTATATCCTTGAAACTGTTGTTATTTTCAGAGCTGTTTGTTGCATTTCTTGAGCTTTATTTCTTGTTGAAACATGTGAAGAGTTGCGTCCCATTGCAGAGCACTGTTGTAATCTTGATGTTGTCTTGGAATTCCTTGGGTTGAATGAAAGGGATTGCTTGAGAAAAAGGTTCTTGTGGTTGTGGTGAGATTGGCTTGAGCAAGCTTGAAAAACAGTCTTCAAGTTAACATGGATTCTGACAGGCTTACATGCACTGAAACAATACTGTTATGAATGATGTGAGGTATTACTAGATTTATTTCTTGTCTACAAAATGGGTAATGAATGCTATGAATGTTATTTGATTATTAGAAGTCCAAGTATTGGATGTAAAGGAAATGTATGGTTGAAGAATAGGTAGATAATGTTGGTGATGAGAAGGTGAAGGAATGAGAGTTCTTTTGAACGAGGGGTTACACATTCAGTGAGGAATAAGATAGTCATTTGAAGTTGAGGTTTGACTAATTTTGAGGTCTTGAGGTTTGTCTTGGCCTTTCTTTTCTTTTTTTTTTTTTTGCATCTCTTTGCAGTTCGTGAACAGCCCAAACTCCCCGGGGAACCGATTTTGGAGGAAGATTGGGAAGATATAAGATTGTAGAAAGAGATTTATAAGGGGTTGGCTGGGGTGAATTATTTGGTTTCTCGATGAGTTTATAGTCTATTTTAGTGTGAGAAGTATGAAAATGGAAGAACAGCGATCGACGGCTCTCCTAATAGGTAGCCCTGCATTGTGGCGTTAATTCTCCTGATTTCTCTCTCTTTGATTAGTTTAAGAATCTTCTCCTTCTTCTTCTCTTAAAAACAAAATAAAATCGAATGGCACAACAATCATTCCTCACTTCCTTCCTCACTCCACCAACAACAACAACAACAACTACTGCTACTGCTACTACTACTGCTACTACTGCTACTACCTCCCCAGCAGCAACTATCTACGCACTCTCTGCAAGAAACTTGGGTACTCCTACTAGCGACCTCCGAGCAACGAGCCCTTCAAACAACCACTACTACTACTACAATCCACCCACCTGTTTCTGGGCAATACTCACCAATAAACTCAAGTCGGTTTAACCTCATCCTTACAAAAATAATAACTTAACTAACTAATCACAAACACACACACACACAGACTCGTCTTCATCCATCCTCCACACTCGCACAATCTACAACACCTCATCCATCCTGCCGACTGGAACTCAATCAAACTTGAAATCAACAACAACACTACTAAAAACTTACCTCCTACCTTATCCACCAACATCAACCATCCTACCTGTACTACCACCATCGGAACAACTCATTACTCAACAAGAAATTCAATCCAGTAAGCATCCCCCTCGAATGTATGATTGAATACATACATACACATATAATAATACATGTCAGATCTCAGATTTCCCCCAACTCTCGTGATTACTTCCGATTAAAAAAAAAAAAAAAAACTCCGATCATAAAAAAAAAAAAGGAGCAACCCCTTTTATTACAATCTTCTCTCCTATAACACACGAAGCCTCCAATAATGTCTCTCCAACTAACTAATCCTCCCTGGTCGATCCAGGTGCAGACTCCTCCGACATGCCCATCTTGGCCGACTACCTGAAGCAGCACACCCCACTGAGGTGAGCACTCCTCTCTAAACCCAACTCACCATACACACATACATACATACACATACGCACACACACACACACACACACACATGCCTGACCTCTCGTCCGATGCGCTGCCTCTTCTGCAAGTTCAGTCAGATGATCGCTACCATCCAACGGAGTTACTTCTCCACCCGATTCCAAATGGACGCTTCCTCGTCTTCTTCCATTCCCAACAACAACAAACTGGTCAGTACTCAAACTCCTTCTTCTTTCCCCTTCCACACCCTTATTCTTCAACTAAAACACCGCCCTGCGCTGAAAAAAAAAAACAAAAAAAACAAAAAAAATCCACAGCTACTCGACTTGAGTCTCATGGCCACCCTCCTTACTCCTCCTCCCCTTGGATTACCAGCCCATCTAGTGCTTGCGGACTCAACGATCTCGAACCCGATTCTAGCTATCTAAGTCAGGAGCAAGTCCATCTACTACAACGTGCACTCACCGAATCACCCCCTGGATTTCAACATCGTCCATCCTCATCCTCATCCTCTTCACCATCACCATCACCATCCTCACTCTCCTCCTCCCCCTCCTCCTCCTCACCCCCCTCGGAACCCCATTCCAATCCCTCCCTCGAGATCTTTCTCATCCTCGACAACAGGAACGCTCGGGTGCTCTTCTCACACTCATCCCCTTCATCTGCTGCTGTCATATCTGATTATCAGTACTGTCCCGAAGACTATGCCTACTTTGCAATGCAATCAACCCAACAAAAATTGGCCGAGATCAACTACGATAACCATCACAACAAGGAAGAAGAACACTTGGCTCGGACCAACTGCTCACGTGAACTGACTGCTCGGCATCAACTGTGAGCATTTGATGTTGATTGTTGTTGTTGTTTTTTTTTTTTTTTTTTTTTTTTTTTTTTTTTGAGGGCAATGATTCTAACTTGTTATTTTTTGACAGTGTCAAAGACGGTACGGTGATCAACGTCGTCCAGTCTTTTGTGATCGAATATGGTAGCGTGACCTTTGCATCCTTCAAATCCACCATACCAGCCTCCTCCTCCTTCTCCCGCCCTCAAACCATGTCCAATCAGCAACAGCAGTCCGTCACAGGCAACATCAAGCCATCACCACTCGAACTTGTACATGAACCTCGCCCCATCCCACTCGATTTATATTCACCCACTTCCTCACTACTTGCTCATTCTCAAAAGCGACCTCGGGCCGATTCTAGCTCGGAAGTCTTGACTCCTCAGAGTGCCTGTAGTTCACACAGTCAGGTTTATAATAACAGCTACCAGCGTCCATCCGCCCATCCCGGCCATCAATACTCTTCTTTCAACTCTAATCATCATCATCATAATCAACAACAACAACAACAACAACAACAACAGCAGCAGCAGCAGCAACAACAACAGCAGCAACAGCAGCAACAGCAGCATCATCATACATCACCACACCTCTCATCCCTAACATCCAATATTTCTATCCCGGAATCCCCAGACCCCTATGGCTCACAGTTCTCCCATTTCTCCGGAGAACTCTCGCCCACAATGGCCTCGGCAGCCAATGTACTCGGCTCGTTCCATCGAGCCCACTACCACCATCCTCAGTCCATCCTTGCCCTACAAGATGCGCATCATCATCATCATCACATCTCGCCGCCTTCCTCGGCACATGCCACCATGCTTGGATACGACAGCTATGGCCTACAGAACCTGGCCTCCATGGCTGCCAACGTTCCCTTCGACCCGCCCCTACCACCTCCTGACCTTCACTCCTCTGGATCCTCAGGCTCTTCCGGCTCCTTGGCCCCTCATCCCACTGCCCCCGACTCGTACAGTCTTACCGCCCCCGCTGGGGCCTCCTTGCCCCCGACCGTCCATCACATCTTTCAGACGGCGGCCCCCAAGGATCCCACTCGGCTCAGTCCTGTCACTAATCAACCACCCGATAGTGATAATAATCTGTTGAGCATGGTGCAGACCAGTGGACACGGCCACCACCCCCCACCGTCCTCCTCGTCGTCGTCATCCGACGTGTTGAGCGTGGGCGCCCCTTACCGAGCGCTTGCTGGAGATAGCACCAGACCCTTTTTCCATGACTCGAGGCTCCTCAAACGGCCCCGACCTTCCTCCATGGAACATCAACATACCCTTGCGCCCCCTACCGGCACCGGTGAGCCCGTCCGTTGCTGCACTTCCTGCGGTGCGCTTAACTCCCCAGAGTGGCGGAAAGGGCCCAATGGCGTCAAGTCTCTTTGTAATGCTTGTGGTCCGTCTTTTCTCCTGTTATTGTCTCGCCGATGTGGGTGTTCATTGGTGTGTTTATTTTATGTAGGGCTCAGGTTCTCCCGCGCTCAAGCTCGTAAATCTAAGCCGCCGAAAAATAACCTCTCCGCTGGTAATAACAACTTCAAGAAGGCTCAACAGCTGCAACAACAACAACAACAACAGCAACAGACGACGGGCACGGGTAAGAAGAAACAAACATCGCCCGACGATGGACGGCCGGTAGTGGACGGGTTTCGCGGATAATTTTTTTCACCCATCCTCTCTTTTAAATATCTCTACATACATAGACTTTGCTTGGATTGACTCGTTTCATTTCTTCATCTTCTCAAAGAACTCTCTACTCTCGGCAAGCTCATGGAATCGCATGCTTTTCCTCGTTCTCTTTCCATTCGACATTCCCTGTTGTCAGTCAGTGTATCGCTTTTCGGACCCTCTATTTCTCTCTTCGTTCGTCGTGGCCCCTTCTTCTCTACCCTCTTTTTTCTGTCCTTTCTTCTCCAGTTCTAGTCGTCTTTCTCTCTTTCACTTTCATCCTTTTTTTGTATGTATACATGAGATCTTTCCTTTCTTTCATACTTCTTTTCTTTATAGATCTTATAATACTGTAGCTTATCAAAACATAAACATAAACGAATATAAAAAAAATGAAAAAAAAAAACAAAAGGGAAAAAAAATGTAGTTTTTTTTTTTTTATACTAATATAATATGATTCATTGTTTTTAGGTTGTATATATGTATTTCAGGTGGTTCTACCATCTCATCATCATCATTTCATCATCGTAGCTCATCCTGTTTTTTTTTTGTTTTTGTTTTGCGATTGAGGAACTCTTGACTGTCATACAAATACATGTTTGTTGTACTTTTTATGTTGTTGTACAAGCATCGTTGGTGTTACACTATGTATGTATTTATGTACTGTTTTGTTTTTGTTTTTGTTTTTGTTTTTGAGTATATATCCATCGATCTAAGTATGTATGTACAAATGTGTGGCCATGTGGGTAAAGAAAGTGGATCAGTGTGGTGAACAAGAGCGAAGAGGGAAGGATACCAACAAGGTATTTGGTGACTTGTTTTCCCGATCTTGTTGTCGCCACCACCCTTATTGGAAACAACTTCTTCTCTCTCTCTCCCCTTTCCCTGTCTCTTTTGTCGTCGGTATTGCTCGCTCAACATTCTCGCTCCTCTTCCTTTTCCTACTCTCTCTCTTCTCTTCTGGTCCTTCACTCGTTCACTACTTCTAGTCTTCCGCTTCGGCCTGCTGCTGCTTCTTGCCTTCTTTCTATTGCTCTCCTTTCTTCTCTCTCTCTTCCTATTTTATTATCTCCTTTTATATATATATATATTTATATATATTATTTCAAAAAAAAAAAAATTAAATTAAATTAAATTAAATTAAATTAATTAAGTTAATTAAAATCAAATTTGTGCTTCTTATCCAAAGTTAAAATGCTACCTTTTTTTTCAAGGAGGTATCTACATCTTTCTCTCTCTCTCTCTCTCTCTCTCTCTACCTGTACTTCTTTCCACTCCTCTATGTTCAAGCTAGGACTCGATGACTCAGATAAGGAGGCAAGAGAAAGGGGCAAAAAATACTTTGGTCCTTTTTTGGAAAGGCTCAGCGGAAAATGAATGAGAGAACCAATGGGTTTGTTACTTGAAGTAGGCTAGTATAAATAGACTAAAAACAAGTGACAGTTTGTGGGTGATTCAAAAAAGA
>LAVV01015270.1:11877-30266 GCA_001263375.1 Puccinia sorghi
TCATCACTTATTGCTTGTAGTTCCTATAAGCAATGCTTGTACCAAGCATTTCTTCACCCACAACTTAGCCTCTCTCTGAATCTTGTATTAAATCATCAGTAGTCTGCTGAATAGTAATACTCATCAAGTCAGAGCCTAATTTTCCATGTATCAACCACCAGCTCCTTGGTCCCTTCTTGCCCCTCAAGATTGTCCACCTCCCTCCTCGAAGCATTGAGCTGAAATCCTGACAGAAATTCCCCCTGCCTTCATCATTTGGCCGCAGGAAATTTCTTTTGTGGCAAATTCATCTCTCTTGCCATCTGGGATCTTTCCATGCCAGTCATATATCTGCCTCTCCCAGCTGTTCTTGTGTTTTCACACCTCATCCACCTCTTTTCTTTTATTTGGTACTCTGCAGTGGTCTTGTATGTTAATTTCCAGTTTTTTTTTTTTTTTTGGAAATTCAGTGGGAGACATGCAATAATCTTAGGCCATGTTGGTTTGCCGCATATTACAGGTGTAATACTGGGTGCAAAGTGTATGCAATTTGGAAATTATGATGCTCCTCATAATAGCATTGAAATCCACAGGTTGGCAGGACATGACAGAATATCTGCAGGTTTGCCAAACACCAGCAGATGAACTGCCTAAGATTTTGCAAAATTTTGCCCGTCATATGATGCTAACAATTGCGGCCTGGTAGCATTTGGAGTGTCTGGGTGCAACCATAAGGCTCCCCCCTGCTCCAAAAGGCTTCTGGAGCTGCGAACTCACAAGACTACCCCAACCACCATTAATGTTGAAGTGTCAAACTAGGCACTGCTTGATACACATTTGCTAACACATCCATGTGAGAAACAGCATTGGAGGCAAAACACCACACACAAGCTGTACATAACTAATGTACTCCACAAACCAACACATTAGCAATGCGTACTTAGCTCAATGGTTAGAGCATCACTCATGAATGCTGAGGTTGTGGGTTCGAGTCCCACAGTACACAACCTTCCTTTTCACTTGTTCAATTATTAATGCTTATATCCCAAAACTGTTTTCATAGGAATCAAGATATGGCCAAAATAACCAAAAGAAAATGGAATCATTGAAAAAAACAACCCCTCTTTACTCTCTGGAATGCTGATTTGGAAGTTACACAGATTTCATGGGTCATGGTCAATTGTTAGGGATTTTTTTTTCATTATCATCCATATTTCATTTCATTATGCATCTTTATTTTGTATGAATTTCAGGGCCTGTAATTGAGTTTCCTGGTGCTTCACACCCCAGATTCCATGTGGGCCAAATTTGCAAAAATTGATTTCACAGATTTACAACAATTTTTCTTGAATCAAAAACCTGGGTTTCTTATCAGACCATACCATTCAACCTGCCAACAAAAACCCACCAAGACCAACATCATTAATGCCCCAACACCACATGATTACTCAGAACAACTCAACTCCTCAAGATCAATTCCTGGTGATGAATGCTTTTGCAAGCTTCCCTTGTGATCATAGGCATTCTATTCCTTTGGAAACTGACAGACACAGAGCCTACTAAAGTGATTAGAGTGAATTAAAATGGACATGGTTCCTCCTTGAAGAAGCACAACCAGATATATCTCAAAAGGCAACTGCCCTTGAATACCCTACCTTTGAAGTTCTGGTGGAATAAACACAACAAAAATGCCTCCTCACCAATGGGACTCAAGTATTGACATACAGTTTCCCATGTTCCTTGAAATTTTTGTGAACAACAATTCCGTGAGACAAACATCTTTTAGAATTTGTTTCAGGCTGTTTACTGTTGAAAGGTACATATTATCATAATTCACTTCCTCATCATCATTACACTATCTAATCTCATCCATGTAGGTAATTAAATTGCATTCTCAATGTTTTGGTGGAGTTGTATCCTGTTTATGAAGTTTAAATCATCTGTAGCACAGTTGAGGAGGGGTGCTGGAGTTAGAAATAACTGAAAAACTAATTTTATTCACTGAACCACATCAAGATTGCAAGAGGAGTACACTAAATTATCCAGAGCATGAACAATTAATTTTTGAAGATCCAAGTTCTGAAATTGTGCACCCTATTGAGAATCTATCAGAAGAAAAAGAACCATCTTCAGTAACTTCAAGAAATCACACACTAAAAAAATTCCCTCAAATAAACTCCTTGTCCAGGGTGCCACCAACTCTTAGATATCAGAAATAATATTATTGAAGAATCATAGTAGTGCTATCACTAAGGTATAAATCTTACTTCAATCAATGGCTCCAAATTTGTTATTCATAATATTGACACTATTTCTATTAAAATCCCTAAGTTGTTTTCCATCTTTAAAGGGGGCTATTCAATTCTTAATCTGCTACTCTAAGAAAAAAGGAAACAAATCCTGGAATTCCCAAATTTTTCCTATCTCACAATCTAGTTGCAGTTGTAAATTTTGAATTGAAATTTTAATACCTGCTAGCAGGTTAGAAAAGCAGCGCACAAAACAGCACAGCTTTATCAAATGCTTTCCAGAAGAGATTCATAATCTCAGAAAATAAGTATTATCTAGACGCTGTGGGACAAGGTCTTCAGAAAAGAATCCAGACATAATGAGCCACAAAAAATCATCTTGAGAAGCAGGCTAGCGCTGGTATTTGACCAGAAAGATCCAAGTAGTTATATATTCTAAGGCATTTGTTGCTAAGGAATATAAAATAACAACTTGTTGGATGTCTTAAGGGAAAATTCAAGGTACTCACCACCCCATTCAAACACAGAATAAATTGAGAATTTCAGCTTGCTTATGCATGGCTGACCCTTTTGAATTTTATATTCCACTACCAACAACTTGATGATCATCTTTGAAGAGCATCATTTTTGATCCTCCCCAACATGTTTTCACAATATCCAACAATGCAGCAATTACAGCAAGTAGGAAAAGGCTCTATGAAAAAATGTGGTTACAGTACCAAAAAAACTTTTCTGATCATTGACACTGAGATATACGGTGTGTTTCAGCTACTTTTTTTCTATTTTTCTGCTTTTTCAATTGATGAACATTTTTGTATTTTCAAAACATGTTTTTTCATATGCTGTTCTCTTATACAAATAGAAGGGATTGGTTTTGTTTTTCCTATCTTTTGTTTTAATTATTGAGAATCAATAAGACATTGCAACATAAATATTTATTTCTTCATAAAAAGTATTCAGCAATCAGTAGAAAAAAAAGAATACAGAAATTTGGATCAATTGAACAGAAAGTTAACATTGGAGGCACTATCTAATTAGGAAAATTTGCAGATTCCTCAATCCAAGGATGACACATTTGATTTAGAATCCACAACTTTGATGTAATTCATGTAATCAGTTGTATAAATAAAATAAAATGCAGAAGCTCTCCTTGCAAAACAAGTTTTGTTTATTTATTTCATATGAATTTGGTGTGTTGTTAACATCAGTGAGTGGTTTAGTTTTGGTGTGAGATGATGAACCAGTCTCTTGAATTTCTCCAACTAGAATTTCAACTCCACCTTCAAAAACATTGTATTTGGAAGAACCCTTGGACACCTGGGTGCCTGTTGATGACCAGGTTGCACAATTTCAACATCATCCAACAAATATTCCTGGTCTTGAGGTTTATCACAAACATTCTGGAACTTGATGTTGTTTGCAGAGAGACCTGAAACACCTGTTGTTGTGGAATCTATCTCAGGATCATCTGCCAGAGTCGCACCAGGTCAGATCACATATGTAAAATTGAAAAAAAAGTGTGCCAGATCATGTCAGGTGATCATAAGATAAAATTTGTGGGTGTGGAGATATCCATCAAATCTTTACCCAGGAATCCTCATCTGCAGAGATCATCCCTGTGACAGTGTGACATTTTTCAAACCAAACCCTGATTGAACTAGCCATGTTGAGTCTTTATGAGAAATGCAGCAGAACAACAGCTCAGTGTAGAGCCATCTCATGTTTCTTTTCATCTAATTCATTTCCTGTGTTCTCAAATCCTCTTGCTCACATTTCATTGCCTGTGGTATCTCAGTTCTATTATACCTGAGAAAGAAGCCACAGTAGGGATCTTTTTCATCCTTACATGGATATCCAACATTAATAATGAAGTTTCCCAGATGCTTGTTATATTTTTTCAGATCACAAAGAGCATGATGATTTAGATTCTGTGAGTAAGAAGGACAAGCCCTGGAACTGGATTAACTAGGTAAAACTTGTTTGAAGCATACATCCACTATGAGCATCTCAACACTTTCTGGGTTTCATGACATGGAAGTGTGGTTAAAATGAGTTTTTTCCATTGTATTTGGAAAGCATAATAACTTTTTTTATCCAATTCTTCCCCAGTCCAATTCTTCCCCAGTTAAACCAAGAATTATCCAAAACCAAAAGGGTAAATATTTCATTTCCCAGCTGCACAGTTTTGATTTCCCGAATGTTGTATCTTTTCTTTATCTGTACAGCAGGACTGGCTCCAGTATTTCCAATGTGTCACATTTTTTCATGGTAAAAATTCCTGTCCAAGTGATTCCTCAGACAGGCAAATGCCATGCCTGTCCCAGTAGAGCTATTTCAAAGTCAATTATTCCCACTCACCAATTTTCTGTCTCAGACCAGGCCTCACCCCTCAGGAACACATTTGATGCTACTAGTTCCCTGACAACCACAATGGAAAATCATGTCAACATGTAATTGAATCCCAAAAATCATTCTGAAAAAATTGTCAGCATCTTCCCCAAGACACCATCCAAGTTGTCAAGTGTGCTAGGCCACAACCTTTGATAGAAGCCTATCTGTGAGTGTCCTCACAGATTTGAATAAAATTGTTGAAATACTGGTTTCTTTTTTGGTCAATCCAATACCACTCCAAATTTTCTATCTCAATCCAAAAGCTTGATCACGCCTTTGGAAAAACAACAAAAAAACATTTAAATAATTGTTTGCTATGGAAAAAGTAATAATTCACAGAATATACATCAGAGAAATTGACTCATAAGTGAATTTTGGCCTACTGGTCAGAGGCCTCAACTCAGAGAAGTGAGTTCTGGGACCAATGGATCAAATCTCAAGCAATAACCTTTTCAGTCAATTGAAGCTTTCCATCAATTCACCACCTACTAAAATGTTGGTCAGGTTGAGTACACAATTAACATATGTAGGGTGCAGTGCACCCCATGCTGTTTTCATATAATGCCAGTGGGATGATCTAATGAGAAACCTGTGCCTCCATCATCATCCTTAGGATGTATCTGGTGCTTGGACAAACCTGTTCTCTGTAAAATTTACTTCAACCATCAATGGTCACAGGGTTCAGCAGGAACAATCCACCCACAAATTGGGGTGCAGTGTGCCCCCCTGCCTGGCCCACCACTTATATTTAGTCCATTTTTTCCTACTTGGTGTCTATCTTTTACCTATTTTCTATCTATCCTGTATCTGCCTTGCTATCAAATTTAAATATAATTTCACTCCATTTGTATATATATATATATATATATGAGGCCTTGGGAAAACCACACCCATGATGTTGTGAACACCAATTTTGGGAGTTGTCTGACCAATTCCAAATTTGATTTGGGGGTAATTGGCCTAATTCCTACCCGAAAAAAATAAAAAATAAAATAAAATCAAACCCAGGGAAGTCTTTGTGTGAAATCCAAGCACAAATGCAGGAGTTGGTGGGGCTCTACCATATTTTCAAACATTTTAGGAGCTTGGGGGAAATCATTAAGAAGATAAATATTTTGTAAGAGATTATTCCATAATATGGCTACACCGCTGTGATTGATTGTGTGAAGTTTCTCCGGGAAATAATTACTTATCCTATTTATAATTATAAGAGGTTATACTCACTTCTCACAAAATTGGGAGCACCCATCCAACATTTATCTGCACCACAAGCAGTATTATTTGGCCAAAAACACATGTACTCATCTATGATCAGTTTGGTAAATTCTATGAAACCAGAAAATTTTTCCAATGCGATTAAAGGGTCATAGTCAATGATTGACCATTTTGAGGCCCTTAGGGGCACTCATTCTGAAGCTATGTGTATCATTTCTTTGGAAACCTAGTAGTTATGTGTTCAACTCCTCCTTCATTTTTTTACATGGAATTCACCTGAAAAATGGAGGAAATAGGCATTGGTGGACATTTAAAAATATCCCACTTGTTGGTTCTTGTATTACACTTTTTTTTTTGTTTGTTATTTTGGGAAACCTTTGTGTTTTTCAGTGCAAGAAATCCTGTGGAGCAGGAAGGAATTGGTTGGACAACTCCCATATATATATATATATTAAAGCCATTTTTTCTTGAAACATGTTATATCTATTTTTAGTGTATATTTTCTTCTAGTTTGTATTTCAAATTTGTGTATCATTAGTCATGATTAATGATTGAGAAATTTTGTATGAAAGAATATTTCATTTTTGTGTTGATTTGGTGAGAGTTAATCATGAGGGTGTATTCTGTGATGCCAATTGTGAATATCCATCCACAATATATGGATGTAATTGACATATCACCAGGACCAATCAATGATCACCAGATGACCAACCCCTTGGTATATGCAAGGTGCTCTACCATTGAGCTAAGTTTGCACATGAGGAGCACGGATATCCAACACATCTGACACCAAGCCCAGGGCTCGGACTACCTTCAAGCCAATTAAAAAAAGGACAGGGCGGTGCAGCTCGGTGGCTTGAAGAAGGAGTCTGATATTGCAACAGAAACGAGCCCTTATATATATATATATATATATATATATATAGGAAACATGTATGAGAAGAAGCACTGTGGGAGGAGAGAAGGAAAGGGGGGTTGAGTGGGAGGGAGACTTTTTTTGATAAGAGTTTGATTTAGGTCTTTTTCTTGTGGGTACACTTGAATTTGAGGATTGAAATGCCCTGGGATTAACATAACAAGAGACAAAGCGAAATTGACCATCTGGAATGAAGAGGCACGAAGAGATGTGAATCCGGCCTCATGGCAAATCGAGTCTATCGGTGATTCTGCGAGGGGAAGGTGAGAAGAGACGGCGAGAGTGATAACGGACGCCAGGAGATCAGGAGGCAGGAGGAAGAAAGCCCGGGATATTTATTCACAAGGGGAGGGACATGACAGATGAGACGAGCATCAAAGGGGGAAAAATCTTGACAAAGCTAATTGGATACAAGAAAATAAGATGTGTTTAGTTTAAGAGTGCAGAACGAAGGCCCAAAAAAAGCAGGGTGGGGGAGGGAAAAATGGAAATATTTTTATACGATTTGTGTGTATAGGCCATGAATACATGGATGAGGGAGACGAAAAAAAAGACGAGCAAATGAGAGTGTGGATTGAGTGAAAAAAACCAATACGAAAGAAAGCGAATCTTAGAAAAGACAAAACAGAGGCGAAGCGCACAACAACATGAACTTGCGACACACAAGACATAAAGGTTGACTGGAGGCGTTTGTTTTAGGAGGGTGAAAAAAACAAAACACAAGGGCCGAACGGTGATGTCACAAGAGTCTAGCGGCGTCTGGGTCTGTCAGTCCAATCAGGTCATTCTCATCGTGAACGTACACAAAAGCGGAGATCATAGTCGAAATACATTAATGACATTGTGGAAATAAAAACTACAACGGCGTGACCCCATTTTTGTTGTGCCCAGGGTTAAGGCCATCTCATGCGTCTGGCGTCCCGGATTCCTCGCGAACTCTTTTCAGGGCCTGAGCCCTTGCAAAGATGCTTGCCTTCAGGAACTTTCGGTTAGCGTACTTCTTGTACACAAATCGGTCCTCAAAGCCGTCGGTCGAAAGGAACTCTATCAGGAACGTCATGGGGGTTATGAGCTGGGCTTCTGTGTATCCAGAGTAAAAGATGAATGCGTCGCTCTACATAAAGGGAACAACTAGGTGAGTACTCGGGCTCATGTGTGGTCGAGAGGGATGGTTCACCAACCCAGTCGGCTCCTAGCATTCGGCGGGCAGTGTACATTCCAATCGCGGCGACCATGCTAGACTTGGCTCTTAAGAAGCGGTGGTCTAACAAGGTGAGCTCCATGAGGAATTTCGAAAGCGTGCGCGTTTGAATATCGTAATCGTCGGCTTTGGAAATGCGACGAAGCCATGAGTAAGGCGAACAATAGGGAGAGATTTTGTAGTCGAGGGTCTGGAAGATGAAACGTAAAAAACGGTAAGGGTAATTCACAGTGAAGATGACAATAGCAATGAAGGCTGACGGCGAGCAGAATCTTCTCGCCCTTCAGGATGTCATCGCGGGTGTAGCCATTTTCGGTCATGTAAACAAATTCTTCAACACTGGGGGCCATTATTTCCTCGTACTTCGCGGCGACAAACATGGCGGTAACTCCAACAAGCTGAAACTTGACAAGGCTAACCACACGCTTCGACAGGAATCGGTCAATAATATTAACCGCAATCCAAAGGGTCTCAGGGAGCATGTGGTAACGCATGTGAACCTGTAACAGCCAGTCGATTAGAGTGGTGCGCATGTCCCACTGGATCTCGTGTTGTGCATCCATGTACCTCGGGTTGGGTAGCGTCGATTCCTGATTTGGAGTCCCCAGGTCAACCCAGCGTTCAATTGTCCAACGTTGGTGATACTGTTGCAGGAAAACTCACTTCTAGCTCTTCCATGTACTTGAAGATTTCTTCACTGTACTCAGCAACCATGGTAGCGTCCCAATAGTCCAACTCCTCTTGGAAATCGCGTCGAATTGTTTCAATGACTTGTTGACTTTCGAGCTGTTCTTCAGATGGAAGTGCCAACCAGTTCTCCGACTCCGAGGGTTCACTCAGCTCATCAACGTTGTTCCTGCATAAACTTAGTTCGTTTTCATCCGAGTATAATGATTGAACATGCACGTGCGAGTCTTCAAACATGTGGTGCTCATCATGGACATCAACCTCGGATGCACTCGTAAATCCATCGGCTTCAACTTTGATGGAGGCCTTCTCATCATGCGCCGAAAAATCTTGATCTTCAAAAGGCACAATTTCTTCTTGGGGGTCGAGCACCATCTCCTCATCTCGGCAGGAAGGATCATGGTCGTGTTGACAGAAGTCGTGCGAAACTTCGGAGAGATCGTCTAGCTTAATGTGGTTATCGGAATCGGCGATGACTTCGACCTCGTCGAGCTCTTCGCGTAAAACTTTGGGGGCAGCGGTGGCCCATAGATTTGAGGTGGAGCTGGATGGTTTTGATGTGGATTTGCGTTTCGGATGAATGCCATTGGAGTTTAGGCTCTGAGTAGAAGTACGGGTCTTCAAAGCCACGACTAGTTTCTTGCCGGCATTGCCACCATAAGTAGCGGCGGCTCCGTCAATGGTGGAGCGAGCAAATGATGAGGAGTCGGACTGTTCAAGGGATGCTTGACTGCCGACTTTGCGCACTTTGCTGGGCTTAACGATCGGCTTATTGTCTTTGGCGGCTGGATCAACCTTAGAGGTGATAGCAGCCTGAGATAGACAGGACAACGGTTGTTATTATATAGACATAGCTAGACGAGGGGCAAGGCAAGGTGGAAGGCAAACAAACCTTGACTGCATTGCTAACGTCGCCCAAGACCCTCCGACCAGGAACAATGCCGCCCACAGAAGACGATGACTTATGAGTTGAATCCTTGGAACTGGAGGATGCGGCTCCCGGGACGACGGTTCGAGAAGGCTTGGGGAGAAGGGCACCCTTGGAGCGTTGGGGACCAGCAAGGGAGTTCACTGGCGCATTTTCATCAGCCAGTGAGATCGAGCGTACGTGACTGTTCACTCGACGTGGGGGCATGCTATGGGGATGATGGCAGTCAGTGAGAGCAGCAGAAAATACACTCGAGTCAAGGCTTACGTGTAGAGTTCAAAAGAAATAAATTAATTAAGCGTGAAGCTTGGTAGGTTAGTAGGATCCTCAGGGGAAGGAAAGCGCAGAGGGAGCAAGGGGGAAGGAGGGAAGCTGGGGTAAATGAAGGTAATGTGATCGCGAGTCACGACACTGAATGGAAGTGGAATGGAATGAGTGTATTAATTATGAGAATCAATGAAGAAAATCTATATAAAGAAGGTTTCGAGTTGGGGACAGGCGAAAAAATGACGGAAGCAAAGGCTTACCCGAGGTGAATTAGAGATCGGGAGGGAGTGGATAGCTTGCGCTGTGAGGTGAGGGCTGACGGTCCGCGTTTAATAGCGGAGATGGTAAGTGGACAGGGCGCAGCCTAGATGCCAAAAGAGAATTGAATGGTCAAAAGGTAAAACAAGGCAAAGGGTTAGCCAGGAGAACACTACCAATTGAGAAGAGTCAAAAATAGATCCGGCTGAACAGGGGAAGGGGAGCGGGAAAAATTAATAAGATCTGAGATAAAAGCACCAGAGAGACTGCGTGGTAACTGAAAGGATGAAAGACCAAGTGAGAGGGTGCGTCACAGAAAAGGGGTTTTAGGAAAAGAAGGGGAGAACAGGACAGATGAGCATCGACTAACTGGCTCGTGCACAGTCGACCAGAGGAGAACAGAACAGAAAGGAAGATTAAGAGACGCTGAGCGAATACTGCGGCACACTGGAGGTGGACAGCCTTGAGGATATTGTTAATTTGATAGTTTTCCCACACGGGCAGGACTAGGAAGGTCGAGATGCCACGGATGGAACAAGAGAAGGAAAAAAGCGGGCTTGATTAGAGTGACACAGTCGACTAGAAAGATTCGCTTCAAACGACCAGGAGCAGGGGATGCGGCTGACGGGCAGAGTTGGACATGACAAGCGGACGACTTAAAGAGGGAGTGTCATGGAGTGATGATGGCTAGGATGACATAGATATTCTATGGGGAAAGGGGCGTATGAATGGCCAAGACGCACTGGGGATGGAAGATGATGGATATCCAAGAGACCAAGAAAGGCAGGATGGGAAAGGGGCGAGTGAAAAGAGTTCCCAAAAGAGATGTTGAAGTGAATGATAGGTAAGGAATAGGAGGAATCACTGACTTGAGTTGAATGGCCTGACGACTGGAGACGGTTGGATGGATGGTGGGTCGGGTTGCTGGATGATGATGGACGGAGTAGGGCGACGAGGAGAAATTTGATAAGGCGAGGCCGGAATCTTGTTGAAGTGTGTGAGAGTGGGAGAAGAGTTTTAGGAAGTGGGAGTGAAGGAGTGAGGGAGGGAGAGAGAAGGATGACGATAGGGGGGAATGAATTGAGGTTTTATATATTATTATTGATTATTATTGTTGGGTGGTATGTGTGTGTGTGTATGTAAGAAAAAAAAAAAGAAAAAAAGGAACAGACAGAGCCGAGCTCTTGCAGAGTACAAGGAGACAGGACAAGACAGACAACAGATTCAAATTCAAAATCCAAGAGTCAAGGTCAGACGAGTGGTGAGTGAGTGAGTTGAAAGAGTTGAGGATGACAATGGATAAGGAAAGGAAGTCGAGGTTGGTCGGGAGGAAGGAATTTATTAATAAGGAGAGGAGGAGGAGGTCGACTGAGATGAGTAGGTGAGTTGAGATGGCTGGGTTGGTGGGCGCGAGTGGTGGTCAAGAGTGGTGGTATTTTGACTAGTGGACCATATCACTCTGGCCTGATCT
The DNA here is from genome assembly GCA_001263375.1 of Puccinia sorghi. NCBI lineage: Eukaryota > Fungi > Basidiomycota > Pucciniomycetes > Pucciniales > Pucciniaceae > Puccinia > Puccinia sorghi. The sequence goes on from LAVV01015270.1 coordinate 23,440, forward strand.
GGAAAAAAATATAAAAATAAAAAAAAAAGAGACGAGTGCAGCTTCTTCTGTGAAAGAGAAACCAAAGAACTGGCTGAAGCAATTTGTGTAGATCATGTCTCTTGCATGTCCATGTTATATTTCACGAGTCATGTCAACACACTTCTCCAAATGATCAATCACAATTTCTCCGACCAAGAAATTAACCCACTGTGAGATTATTACTTCCAAAATTGGTTCTTCAAACAGAAAATAAATTTAGAATAACAAATCTGCCTCTTCTTTGACGAGTTTTTTAAGACTTGCTGAGAACTGCTTTCCACATGGGTCATATCAATACTCACCAACATCACATTATACACAACAGTAAAAAGTAAAGGTGTACTGAAAATCTGGAGGAAAGCCTTGGCTATGCTAAAAAAGATCAAATTGTATCAACACACTCCTTCCTCAAAAGGTGGTGAGTTATGTGATGAAAGATACAGTACACAGTTGAAGACTACCCGCTCCATCCAACCAGCCTGATAATGTAAAGATGCCACACCAGTCTTTACAACTCTTGTATCAAATACCACCCAGAACACACCTATAATCAGACTGGCTTATTTGTATGTATTGTTGGACGTATCTTTAGCCATTGACCCTATATTGTAAGGGGGTTCTCCCTGAAAAGGTGTTCTCATTGAATATAGCATACCACAAAAGCTGATAATACAAAAAAGTTGTTGATGCAACCAATGTTCAAATACATAAATACATTCATCTCTTTCTGCTCAAGGGGTACTTCTCTCGTGTTTTCTTTCTAGATGCTCTTGTCTACTTGTGTAAGGCATTGGCAAATAGTGTGAAGTACTTTTTTTTCTCTCCTACAACTGCAGTAGCAGAATAGATTCTTGTTCAGTGAGTCACGAAGAAAGTGAGACTTGAGGCCTTCTCTCTGTGCCCCTCCCCTCAGTCTCTCTTTCTCCAGCGCGCTATCCCGCCAGGTACATGTAGAAGACGATGACCTGCTTGTCCCTAACGGCCAGCGTACTACAGACTAGTAGGGAGGTTTTCAGGATCGCGACGCAAGCACGGTCCAGCAGTAGCCGGTGAGCCATTCGGCGGGCGTGCATTCAGGACCAGTGAGATCTGCGACTAACAATCCACCACCAAAATAATTTTAAGCATGGCTGTTCGTTGTAACCCTCCCATTTTAATTGTGAGTCATAATCTTAATCCAACTTCTTTTCACTCTTTCCTCCTAAGCCTCCTCCTCCTCCCCCCAGTAATAACTAGTCTGCAGCAGCAACCCTGTCTGTATTACGTAGAGCCAATCTCTCACCCAGCTGTTGAGCTTGTTGTAGCCGCCCGCCGTATCACCACCCTTCACCATCTCTTCACAACACGGAAAACTGTCAACGCTCTCCTCGTCGTCCATTGCTCTGTCAGCTAGCTAATATACATATTCATTTATGCCCTCGGATAAGCTTGAAACTGGTGACTGTGTGTGCCGGTTTGTCGTCATGAGAGTCTCTCAACTGTGTGGATTACGTAACAATGCCTCATCACGTTTTTTATGCCGGCTGTTTCTCCGGATTGTTCTTCTCATCGTCCGGCGCCGGAAGATCTCACTTTCCATGTTTGGCCTCCCTTCCTTCCTTGCGCCGGGGTTTGTTTGTCACCATCACCATGGCAAAGCGAGCGAGAAACATTCTGTATGTACTAATTGATACATTCATCCAGCGTCTGTTTCGTTTGTTTTTCTGTATATGTACACACCGTCATCCTTGGAAGATGGTGGAACTCTTGGTTGATCTTCCTCTCCATCTTGAGTCACCCTGGATGCCGGGTCTTGGTGTTCGGAGAACTCTGCACGCTTTTCAGGGGCTTTTCTTGTATCTGATCTGATGTGGAATCACTTTATGACCGCCTCGTGCTTGCAAACAAGGTTGGATGTTGACTTGAGGTCAAGTTCAGTCAATGAACAGAATAAATCTCGACCATTATCTTGTGGTGTGGCGCCAAGCTGGACGAGTAGATCTGTCGTCTAAATACTGCCCCGGTTGTCTTGAGACAAAAGCGGCCCCAATCACGTATATTTCGATAGGCTGTTGTCTCTCGCTGGGCGGTCTCACCAAGTCCGCCGGGTTTCCGGGTTTCACGGAGAGTACATAGAGTCCAAGAGATGTGGGTCCCTTAAAATTTCAAGTGCACAAATGTAAATATAACGTAAATAAATAAATACCAAAAAAAAAAAAGTTAAAACCGCCGCAGACATGAGACTGGAGGCAGGCCAGCCAGAGTGGTGCTACAAGGACAGTCCGATGCCGAAAGGCGACACCCCAGCGTGACACAAGGAAATGGATGGGCCTTCTCGGAAACGTTAAAAGTCCCCACAAACGATGTCTAGTACATTGGTATCCCAAGATGCAACCAATATACACACCGTCCAAACTCCGTTCATCCCGATCCCTCATCTATAATTTCCCCGGCTGATCATTGTTCACTCCAGCCTGTAACCGTTCGCATTACCTTGATATAGAGGAGCGTGAACATATCCGCTAACCAAAAAAAAGGAAAGAAAAAATATGCTTCGTTGGATTTCGGCGAATCATCCTATCACAGGCTTTTGAGACCTATCTCGCATCAAAAAGATCCCCACGTACTGCATGACCAATTTGTGTGGCTCTACGATAGAAATTTAGGGGTTTTGGAGTCACGGACGACGGCCATCACCACATGTGTGGCATGGCCAACTTTCAGAAGGTGAAGAGTTTCTTGGTTTAGAAATCTGGACACTGGTGCAACGACACATCCATGTAATTGTACTTGGATAAATAAAAATCCAAAGAGGAGATGCGAACAACAGTCATACTCCAGCCTTAGAATCTCTGGATCAGCCTTGCCATGAGGGTGCCCTCTGTCAGAACACCTCACAATCTTCTGGGGTGCGCAGCTGCGATGCCAACAGTACTGCTCATGGATTGTCTTCCACATGCGGCCTGCCGGGCCATGGAGAAGACGAGTGTTTGGACAATGTAGACTTGTGGTGTTCATAGATTGGCGTGTCTCACCAGTCAAACTGTACATAAATATATTTATTTTTAGTTTTAAATCTGATCGTAACAAATCAGACTTGTGGTGGGAATTAATAACTCATGAGGAGAAGGGTGCTGCGGGATTCCTCCGGGCTGTCTCTGAGTAGTCTGCAAATGCATTTACTTCTTGTTCCACTGCACATGGGCCTATACAGAAAACACACCCAACCAACAACATACATTTTTTCTCCCAGTCAGGCTAGTCTTATTTTTTTGCTCTTGACCAGTTGTCATGCACTTCTCCATTACTTTCATTATGACAATATTGTCTCAAACTGAGCTTTCCAGAATTATCAGTCACAACTGGCAGCCCCAACACCATGGACTAGTCAAGTAAAGAAGGCTAATAGCTATCACAGCATTTTTCCCTTCAATGCAAGCAGCCTTATTGAGCAATGGGTGAGGGGATCAGGACCAGGTACAAGACTATACCTACAAAATGAACAGCTCTCATCAACCCCCTCACTTCACTTCACTTTCCATACAATTTTTTCACATGGATAATTGTCCAGGACTCATCAGTCATAAGAGGCTAATTGGAAATGGACCATCAGCTTACCAGAAGTACAAGTGCCTCTTTGCTTGTTTATTTATTTTTTCAAATAAAGGGGAGGAAATTTACATAGAAAAATCCCTTTTCAGGTTCACGATCTTGATAAGGGCTTCATAATGATTTAAATGTTGCCACTGGGGGAAATTCTTTGGAATTTGTGCATCAAGTGATATAAAAGGGACAATGGGTCCCTTTTTAATTTTCATGGTAGCGGCTATACAGGTGCCAAAGATCCCCCCTGGTGTGTGGGAGTGGGAACAGAAGAAGATATTGACTCAAGTTTGGAGGCAGACGGTGGGCCAGAATGAAAAAATCTTGTTTATTAGTATCCAACAAACAGAAACAAGCTCAAACACATTCAGATTCAGAAAAGAAAAGTCCATGAAACATGTCTTCCTCATTATTTTTTTCAACCTCTTACCATAAAAAATTGTCATTTTCTTTTATACACATGAGAACAGAAAGTACAAAGGCCCCTTTTTACTTTGGTATGTCACTCTTCTACGATTGAACATTGATTTTGACTGGTGGATTTGTGGACAGATGCACTGAGTTTAGTGTTAGTGTAATGTTAGTGTAGCATGGTGCACCATTTTTCTAACAGCCAATTCAACAAAGCTTTGATGCACAGTCACTGTGCATACTGCACAGTGACTGTGCCAAATAATTTACATATTCAAAGATGTGGAGCTTGGATGGCAGCTTGGCTGGAGCATTCTGCATGTCAACTACAAGCAGTTGAGCAAGTGTTTTTTGAAGTGTAACACTACTGAGCTGGCAGACCAAGCAGTTGGCCACCATACTATTAATTTCTTTTGGTCCAAAAGGCATAGGGGCCCACAGATGGTGTAATCACAGGATTCTACTATGAGTGGTTATAAGTGTGGTTGCTCAGAGGAAAGTCTTTGAGAAAACTTTCTGCCATGAGCAATGAAAAATGGAAAAATGAAGAGGTACTCTTAACCTACAATCAAATTGAAGAGGGAAATCCTGTCAGCCTCTACATTAATAACCAAGTGTTTTAAAAAGCACTGGTTGTGCTCAAAGTGTTCATAAGGTTGGTTTGGAAGGATGAGATGTGAAGTTTTTCCTGTAATCAAGAATTGATAAAGGGCTATAGCTTCAGTAAATACTGTCAAGATCTTCTCAACCTATTATTTCATGGAGGGAAATCCAGATTGAACATTGGATTCTTGCTGGGACAGTAAGGGAATATTCTGAGGGTTTTCAGTGATCAAACTTACATGGATGAGGATTACTACAAGGTTGGGCCTGTATCACTATGGAAGAGCACACCAACAAGGGAGGGGTAGATCATAAGAAGAATAGTGAATATCATGATATTAGGTTTTTTATCACACCTGTATTTAGATGTATTGCTCCTCATAATCTTGTTTTAATTTTCTGCCTCTCTGTTGCACCAGAAGGTGCATAAGTATTTCTGCTCTCTCTTATCTATTTTTGTTGTCGTTGTCCAATTATAGTTTCCTCAGATTATTGGTGTGTATCTGAAATTTGCCAGGTTTATGTTGAAGTTTTAATCCCTGTAGAAGGGAACTTTGATGCTTCTGGTATTCTCAGCCAGAATGTGGACACATGCAGTGAGACATTTCCTGCAGCAATGTCCACTGAGATAGTTTCATTAACAGGCATCAAAAGAAAGGTGAATGCGCCAGGAGACTGGTGCATTCATAATAAGAAAAGAAAGTAAATAAAAATCAATGACTTTCCACAAGGAAAATTCAGCAGCTGATATTTTTCTCAGCATCAATCACCCTATAAATACTTCTCTCCTTTTCTCCCTCAATGTTGTAATCATTCATTCACTCTTATATATCCACTTACTTGTACACACACATTCTCTCTCTCAATTATCAACCCTTATACATATAATCATTCAATTTATCTCATTTGATAAATAGCTAAATCAACCAAATCAATTTAGTACTCCAATATTTCTATCCCCTACTTCCCGTGTTTTTCATTTGATTCAAATATTTTCATATTTACAACTTTTGTTCTTGCAATTCACTTCGGAGATGGTCCATTTAGATTATAGCAAAATATGAGTTGTTGTATACTCATTAATATGCAGTTGAGAGAAGTATATTTAAAAACAATTGAAACATGAGAAGTAAAATAGAAAAGAAACTAAGGGAAACAGGGAATTGAATCAAGATTGGAATGTGTATTTTGCAAATACACATTGCGGGCTGGGATAACGTGACTTGAATGCAAGCTACATCCATGGTTTCATACCTCCAGATAAGGAATCACCAAAAAAAAGGAAAGAAAATGTCAAGCATGAGTGATATAGCCACAAGGGTGGTACATCTTACAACACAGATTGCTAATCATCACCTGGGCTGCTAGAAGCACGTCAAAATTCCCACTCAGGATTGTTAGTAACTGCTAGAGCCTGCAAGCAACAAATTTTGGATTTGATGACAGAGAAACAGAGCTCACTGGGATTGAGCTCAGGGAGGAAGAAATAACAACAATATACCAGCATCATTGCATAATTGCTGAACTTGGTGGCCTTGATGGATTTTTGTGTTGTCACAAACCAAGATAGAATTGGGTCCGGGATACTGATTCATGTGTGGAATCTGCATGAATTAGATCTGTCAGTTAGATAGATATGCTATTCAGTACTGGATTGCATGTAATAGATCCCATTTAAGGAAGTGTTCAACCTTCTTTTGGTTAAAAGTATCCTTGCGGACAGTTGATGCCAGTTGCCCATCAATGGAAATTGTGGGTAGCATACTGAGTTGCTCGGCATTCTGGCATATGATGAATCGCTTCAAAGGTGTTCCGCGATCCAATCGAGAGAACGTTTGGAGTAGGTCCCGTCAGCAGATTGCACTTTCATCTAAAACATATTGAATTAAAATCATGGGATGAATGATGGATAAGATTAAAGAAAGACCCACCAGTAAGAAAAAGGAATTTGGCAGGATATGGATCCATTGCCTCAACATATGCAAACTTCTTGATGAGACATTTGCAGGAATTTATTGTTTTGGCTTTCTTCAGTGTAATTAACAGGTGATTGACAAGTTTCTCATGAACTAATTCAACACTGAGGAGAGTGCCGTTACCAACAGTGGGCCGCTACGCTACACTAGGCTACAAGGCCAATAACCATTAGCGTAGCACTTTTTTTTTTCTTCCAACTTTGTGTAGCGTTAGTTGTAATTTCCTTCCACTAC